>ML807393.1:40934-119651 GCA_009831015.1 Picea engelmannii
GAATTTCATAGGGAAGGTGAAGAAAATAAGGCCAGAATTCAAGGAAGGATAAATTATTTTGATGATGCTTTCTAAGGTATGTTATTTACAGGTCATCTCACCATTTTTGTAATAAATATTTTTATAGAATGATTCAGACCGTAAAATTGATATCCCATTGAGAAAACATATCCAAGTATCTGTGGTAAAAATTTCAGCTTGTGGGTCGTTTTATTTTTGGAGTTCACTCCGTGGAAAATAGGGTTTGTTGCTAGTCTTGAAACTAGTCTAAAACAGGTGTTTCGGGTAAAAACATTATAAATTATTCATAACATATCCACATTCAGTAAGACCAAATGTGTTGGTTAGATTACAGTCTTTAGTATTATGTGCAACATTTTCATATGCATTCAACAAATATTTTGTGTGGGACATGCTCTACAAGGTCACTCTCTAGAATAATCCAAAATTCAGCAAGGTATGCCATTTGTGCTATAAATCCTTTTCTGAGAGGTTCCAAGCAGTGCTACCTAGAGGAATTGCATAAAAAAACTAAATAACATTGTGTGCTATTTTCAGATATTTATTCATTACAGGTACATAGTTATGATTATTTCAAGTTAGGGTTGTTGACTAATCCCAAACTAGTCATGTGAGACTAAAGAAAAATGCTAGTCTCTTATTGTGAAAGTTAAGGAAGGTTTCTAGGTATGTAATAATATACATTAGGTCTATTATAGAGTTACAAATCATATTTGGATGATGAAATTGATGAGGGATTTTGGTTAAGGTACATGTTGTGTACATTGGTTGAGACAAGTAGTTGATGAGTTGACACATACATGAGGTGTATAGTTGATGATGTTGGTACATATTGATGAGTCATAGTTGATGAGTAGTTGACACATGATTGGTACATACTTGGTACATGGTTGGATGTCCATGTTTAGGGTACAGGTTTATGATAGGTTGTTTCGTACATGTTGGTGCATGGTTTATGCACTTGTTTATGGTACAGGTTGATTACAGGTTGATGCATGGTTTAGGTTTATTGGTACATGTTTACAGCGGTATATCTCATAGTGATAGTGTGACAGTGGTTCCATCATTATACTTCTACTTCAGGGTATTTGGATGGGGCAAGGACACATGGTTGTAGCCACCTTCCGGTTGTAGTAAAAGAACATAGGGGGTTGTAACCTCCTTCTAGTTGTATCCAAAGAGTAGGGGAGTTGGAGCTTCCCTTACGTTGTATCTTGAGAAGCAAGGCGATTGGAGCCTCCTTCCAGTTGTAGTTGGAAAACAAAGGAAGTTGGTTCTTCCAATGAATGTAATTCTTCAAGACATATAAGAAAAAGAATTTCATGGTTTTCTCTCGCTTTGGGTTTCCACATAAAACACTATTGTACTATGTATGTGTATGATTGTTCATTTGTTCATTTCTTATTTACTCTGTAGTTATTGGATGATAATTCTACATTGATATAACACTTGGATTATATGGTTAAAAAGGATTAAATTTCTCTATTACTGATTCAACCCCCCTCTCAGTAATCCAACAATTGGTATCAGAGCAAGTTCCTTCAGAAATCAGTTTAACCACTAAAAGGTAGGTCATGGAGAGAAACAACTTGTATAAAAATTGAATACCATAGTTCAATGGACATAAGTATGCATTTTGGAGCATAAGGATGAAAACATATATATATGCACAACGATTTGAAATTTGGAAATCAATTGTAGATGGATACATAGCACCAACAATTCCGCCAACAAATGACAAAGAAGTGAAACTCAGTTAGAATAATTTCAAAGCCAAAAATGCACTTTTGAATGGTCTTAGTGAAACAATATTCACCAAAGTTGAACATTGTAAATCCACTAAAGATATTTGGGACAAACTTCAAAATGTTTTTGAAGGAGATTCAAAAGTCAAAGCAGCAAAGCTTCAAACTTACAGAGGTCATTTCGAACAAATTAAGATGAAAGAAGATGAGAATATTGCATCTTACTTTTTACGAGTTGACAAAACATTAAATGCAATCATAGGATTGGGAGAAGAAATCAAAGAAACTTTAATTGTTCAAAAAGTACTAAGATATCTTCCTATGAGATTTGACCCCAAGATATTAGCACTAGAAGAAAGATCAGATCTAAACTCAATAAGCATGGAAAAATTACATGGACTCTTCACAACATATGAAATGAGAACTGAACAGAAAAATCTAGATATAAAAGAAGCAACCTTGAAAGCATCCAAAAAGTCAAATAAAAAGGGACGGAAAAAAGAAGAACATAGCAGCAGCAGTAACGTCTCAGAAGATGATGAAGAAGTGGCCAACTTTGTCAAAAGAATGAACAAGGGAAATGACGATAGGTATAGAGGTAAGCTTAATTTAATTTGTTTTAATTGTGATGGTATTGGTCATTTTGCTAACAAATATGCTTATAAGAAAAAAATAAATGATGAAGGTTACTCAAAAGGCAGACAAACATATAAAGGAAAAAGAACCACAAAGAAAGTTTTAAAGAAAAGTTTATGCACCAAAGAAGACATCTCATCATCAGATGAAGATGAAGTCAGTGACAGTGAGACAAAAAGAGTTATATTCGTGGCAGTAGAAGACTCAGATAAAGACTACTCCAAAGAAGAATATGAAGAAGTCGAAGAATAAATTGAAGAGGCAGAAGTTGACTATCAAGAGAAATTAATGTGTTCCATAGAAGTTATCAGAAGAGAAAAGAAGAAAAACAAGAAACTACAAGGAAATCTACACAAGAAAGAAGACACTCAAGAACTAGAACAAATGATCACAAATTTGAAGGTTCAAATAGAAGAAGATAAAAGAGTTGAATAAGAACTCAAAGAACAACTAGAAGAAAAAGACAAGATCATTGAAAATTTGGAAGAAAATATTGTCAGATTAAGAAAGGATCTTCAAAAGAAAAATATGTAGAACAACTCAAAAGTTTTGAATGACATTATCAACAGTAAAAAATTTCATCATGACAAGTCTGTACTTCAATACAATCTGACAGAAAAAGGATCAAGCTCCAAAACAACAGAGCAATAAACATATCCAAAAAGCTTTGTGGAAACAATCAAGAGGAACAGGAAGATCTACAAGGAAGATTACCGGGACACTCCTCCACCAAGAAGATTCATATTTCAGAATCAATAATCGATAGATAGGCCTCAAGAAGAATAAGAATTCATAAGAGTACCTCCTTTCAGAAGATCTTCAACTCTCAGGTATCAGACTATCTTTTTTGGTTTATGTTATGCATGTAATGATTTTGGACATAAAGATGTGAATTGCAGAGCTAACAAAAGGAACAAAAACAACTTTGAAATTCATACACAAAGGGGTTATCCGAAAAGGCCTAGTGAAACACAGAGAAGAAGTTACAACAAGTTTGAATATTTGATCACTGAAGTGGAATGTTACAAATGTAACAATTTTGGACACATGGCCAAAGATTGTAGAATGACAGTCCCTCCTAGAGAACTACAACAGAATAACAATAGTCACAGAAAGGAACCTTAGAAAAGGACAGGGATAATAAAGCAGGATCAGTATAGCAATGAAGAATACACACTCGCTCTACAATATAAGAAGAAGAAACGTAGTTGGTATGTTGAAAGTGGGTGTTCAAAACACATGTACGGGTGATAGAGACATGTTTCTTACATTACGAAAGGAAAGAGATGGATCAGTCTCCTTCATAAATGATGATTCATCCAAAATCATTGGAAAAGGAACAATCATAATTTGGAACAAGAATACAAAGGAAGAAAATGTTCTACTAGTAGAATATATGAAACATAATCTTCTAAGTGTGAGTCAAGTGTGTGATAAGGTCATAAATTTACTTTCGATTCATAAAAGTGTGATATAAGAAAATGAGGTTCAGGAAAATTGATTTCTACAGCTGCGAGAACTTCAAGCAACATATATGTGTTAAGTAAAATTGGAAATGAAAAGTGTTGTCTAGGAAAGGAAGATGAAATTTGGCTATGGAATAGAAGAATGGGTCACATACATTTTGATAACCTTGTCAAAGTTAGAAAAAGAGAAGAAATCATATAAATTCCCCAGATCACGAAACCAACCAACACTTTATGCAAGCATTGTCAACAAGGAAAGCAAACAAAGACCAAGTTCAAATCAAAGGAATATTCAACAATAAGACCACTGGAAATTGTGCACACTGATCTAGTTGGACCAACTACAAAAAAGGGTTTAAAAGGTGAGAAATACTTTATGTTATTAGTTGATGATTATACAAGAATGATTGCAGTTTTATTTCTCAAGAATAAGTTAGAAGCTTTTGAAAACTTCAAGATCTACTAAGAAATGGTTGAAAATGAAATGGATTCAAAAATCATATGCTTGAGATATGATAATGGAGGAGAGTTCACTTCAAAGGAATTTATGGTCTACTGCAACAGTCATGGAATAAAAAGGAAATTCTTCGTTGCTAGGACAGCTCAACAGAATGGAGTTGTTTAAAGAAAGAATAGGACAGTACAAGAAATGGCTCGAACAATGCTAATGGATTCGAAATTGACGGATATTTTTTGGACACATGCAGTGCATACAATATTTCACATTCAAAATAGAGTAATGCTCAAAAACAACACTGGAAAAACTCCCTACGAGCTATGGAAAGGAAGACCATCAAATGTGAAAAACTTCAGAGTTTTTGGAAGCAAATGCTACATCAAAAGAGAAGATGGAAAAATTGGAAAGTTTGAATCTCGTGTGGACAAATGATTACTTGTTGGTTACTCAAGTAAAAGGAAAGAATACAAGTGTTACAACCTAATATTGAACAAATTTGTGGAAATCATCAATGTAACAATTGATGAAGCAGGTAGACAAGAATTAAATGAAGAATAAATTGAATCAATGGAACAACTTTACAAAGAAGAAATAGAAGATGAAAAATAAGTAGAAGGGGAAGATGAAGAGGATGCGACAAAAGTAGAAGAGACAGTTCAACAAGTTCCTCATGTTAGCACTCTATAATTTTCCCAAGGTCGTGGAGGCAACCATGGAGGTAACATCAAACCACTTGGAGTCCTGGATATAGCCCTATACTTTGTGAAATTGCTCCTGTGTCAGCCAGATCTACTAAAGCCACTTCACCTTCATATAAGGTTCTTGACTTTCATACATCAGAAATGTGGAATTCACTAGAAAGCATTCCAATAATCTTGTTCATCCTTAGTTCCTTATTTACTTTAAGATTGTCTTCAGATGATACCATATATATAGGTTCACTGATGTAACATTCATCTTAGCCAAATTCTTTTCATTTATATTCTTAGAGAGTTTCTTATTCAGATGTCTTTGCATTACGCTTCCCCTTCAACTACCATTTTGAGACATCTGCATCAACAATAGTAGATACACTTTCAATAGAATGAGGTTTAGACAAATAACTGGAAATCTCAGGAAATGGAATTAGACACATCCTTTGCAAGAAGAGTTTTTCCCATTCCAGGTTCTCCATAAAGAATGAGTCTCTTTGGGGGCTTTATACTAATATCTTCATTTATTTCATGATTGGTTAAAGGAAGCTCGAGTGTGTATTTAATCTATTGAATTTGGGCATCTCAAACTCCAATGTTAACATATAACTCCAATAGTTCCTTCTCAAACTTCATCACGGATACCATGGGCTCCACTTCATCTTGCAAAAGACCAACCACTGAGAGAACTTTGTTGTGCATAAGAATGGCGCAGCCTGGCTCGAGCTAATCTTTGTCTACCAAGGACAAAATTCTGACATAATACTCTGGCCCAATTGACAAGGATACGATGGCATGATTCTCATATATCAATTCCTCGAGGTATCCTACGCTCATGGGGGAACCACGGAGGTCGACGACCTTGGACCTATCCTCCTGGGGTTTTCTAGCTATGAAACCTATCAAATCAATAGCTTCATACAAAGAATCAATCTTCTATGGTTGTTTGAGTAGTGGATGAACTCCTTTGATGATGTTGACACTTTGATATTTATTTGGACACCTGCACAAACACTCTGGCACCTAGAATCCTGTGTTTTCATTATTTTTGACTTATGGGACTTATCCCACCTTTATTAGGAAAACACAAATATATGCCTTATATATGCCAACACTCTCAATACAAATCGACGCGTAGTGCATGGAACAAAGTCCCCTCCTCCTCGTGGTTCGGTGTGATTCTTGGCGGATTGGCTTTGACTTGTATCTTTACATGTCATTGCTGACATCTGTCTTGTGTGATTGTAGGTGCGTGGTTTGAGGATTGTAGATTGGCCTTCGGGCCCAAAATTTTGGTAAAATATTTACAACCCTATATAAAGACCCAAGAGCCTTTTTACTTTTTTAGAGGCTCCAAAATTAAATACAAAGTCAAGATTTGGTTAATAAAACCAAATTTTAAAATGAAGAACCTCTTCCCCAGCAAAGTCTGAGCCAAAAGACTTTTTTTTAAACGACATTTAATATGAATAATATTGCCCAAACAAAACCTTAAAGACAAGAGGCAATTGATGTCAAAATTCATAACATGTGACAACATTTATTTTGTGACATCTCTAGAGAGGACATATTTGGAGAAGTGCAGATAGACTTTTTATCACTTTCTCCTTTTAAATATGCGCCATGACGAATTTGATTCAGGATCTTTTTGAATACAAACCCACCTTTACAGGATAAAACATTGTTTTTGACCTGCAATCCAAAACAATATATATAATTCAACAACCCTGATTTTCCTATAAATATAGGGTCCTAACACCTCCAAAGACATCTAGTAGTAGAGTACAGAAGAATCATCCTTCAGATCAGATTATCAGAAACAAAGATGTAGGTGTTGAGACTAGAAGAACAATTCATTCACCATAACAAACGCACCTAGCACTATCATCTACGATTGAACCAACCTATTTTGAAGATGCCAGCAAGGATGAGTTTTGGAATAAGGCCATGGATGAAGAATTTGATCAAATAGAGAAAAATGACACTTAGGAATTGGTTCCAAGACCAAAGGATAAGAATGTGATCGGCATAAAGTGGGTATATAGGAATAAATTGAATGAATATGGATAGGTTACAAGGAACAAAGATAGATTGATATGTAAAGGATATGCACAGGTTGAAGGAATCGACTTTGAAGAGACAATTTCCTAGTTGCCAGAATGGAAGTAATCTGATTGCTTTTAGCTTATGCATGCTCCAAAAATATTAAAGTGTATCATATGGATGTAAAACCATCTTTTCTGAATGGGGAACTTGAAGAAGATGTCTACATTGAACAACCCAAAGGATTTTTGTTGCCAGAGAATGCATATTATGTGTGTAAATTAAAGAAGGCCTTGTATCATCTAAAACAGGCTCCTAGAGCATGGTACTCTAGACTGGATAAATATCTACAGCAGGCAGGGTCAGAAAAGGAAGTGTAGACAACAACCTCTACATCAAGGTAAGTCAATATAGCATTTTATTAATTGAAGTTTATGTTGATGATATTATTTTTGGTGGTGATGATGACAGGTTAAGACAGAAATTTGCCAACAATATAAAAAATGAATTTGAAATGTCATTACTTGGAGAACTATCCTTCTTTCTAGGACTTGAGATATGTCAAAGCAGCCAAGGAATTTTTATTTCTCAAACCAAAGATTGTAAATGGGTTATCACTCCCATGCAAACTAGTTGAAAGTTGAGAAAAGATGATGATTCAAAGTCTACAGATCATAGGCAATACAGATCAATGATTGGTAGCCTAATATATGTGACATCATCTAGACCATATGTAATGCAGGAAGTTGGACAGGTGGCATGATTTCAAGAAGCACCAAAGGAATCACATGTGTCAGCATTGAAGAGGATTTTCAAATATCTCAAAGGAACATAAGAGTTTGGATTATGGTATCCAAAAGGAAAGGATCTATATTTTATGGCCTACACAAATGTAGATTGGGTAGGTTGTATTGATGATCAAAAAATCCCCAGTGGAGCATCGTTCTACTTGGGTGAGTGTTTAGTATCATGGCTGAGAAAGAAACAATCATTAGTATCTCTATCTACAACCGAGGCAGAGTATATTTTAGTGGCAGTATGTTGTAAACAGTTTCTTTGCATGAAAAAAACTCTGAAAGTGATGCAAGAGAATCACCAACACATCAAGCGAGCCAGCGCGGAAGCGGAGGACAGCTAGATGAATGCCAGCACAAATTTTGAAAATTTCCTTGGAAGTTGTTGCACGATCTTAAATGAGCCATTAAGATGAACTGCACTTGTAAATCGTAATCGGACCTTGAGCCATATGCTCTCGTCCTTAGTAGGTAGAAAGGCATTTATAGTAGTTAATGCAGGTAGATAGAATTTAATTCTAGATTAGACAGTTTTAGAGCACAAGAGGGAAATGAGATATAGACACCCTCATTATGCATTTGTAACAGGATGGAAAATTCTGAGCATTGAGAAGAAGAGCATGCAGAGAGCTGTGTAAGAACACCCATGTACTAATATTTGGATTAATAGAAGAGTTTGATTCAAATTCATGCTTTTGTATGTAATATCTGTTTATTGATGCTGAGTGATATGCTCATGAATGCTTGTTTCGTATTATACATTTTCTTTTATATGCTGTGAATATGATTTCATGTTCTAAGTGGGAGTCTAAAAGGAAGAGGGAATGAGTTTCAAGTGTTTCTCTATCTGAGTGAGAATTCTTGCAAGGAGTGCAGTCGAAGTTGTCCACAAGGAGTGCGTTGACAGAAGGCTCAGGTAGTTTAGCTCTTGTTCTCATTTCTGCAAAAGTGCAGTTGGGCACAGGAGTCGTGCAAGGAGTGCCCAGGCGAAGTAAAGTCTCAAGGTTGATAACCTGAGTAAGGCGTGAGAGACTGCTACCGCAGGAGTGCACAGAGTCAAAGGTATTCAACACCTGGAAGTGCCTGAGAGTTGCCACAAGAAGTGTGTGCGAGACTCTTCTTTGAGGCTCGAAGTCGTGAGAAGATCAGGAGGACTAAATCCTTTGAAAACATTGAGGAGAATCGAAATTTTGTAGCGCAAGCGGATAAGTCTAGGGAAGAGTCCTTGGTTTCCTTCGTAGAAATCATCAAAGGAAAGAGATCGATGGTCAGGGATCTGTGGGGAGGATTAGCAAAATCCTGCCAGCCGTCAGATCTGCTAGAGAAGCGAGGAGGTTACGACTGCATCCGGAGTTCAAGCTCAGGGGATTGTGGGCCATAGGATCTTTGCATAGATTCCCGTCATCCGTTGGATTGACCAGAAGTTTCTCAGATTTCAAGCTTTGTGAACAGGAGGAGGAAAGTTTCGACTCGAGGCATGGCCATCGGGATTTCGGAATTCATGAAATTGGAAGTTCTACGAGTAAGAGATCGGGAAAATCCATGTTGGAAACCCCGTAAGCGATCGGAGTCGTCCATCCACTTGGGACGCATGTCGAAAATCTGAGCGATGTTGAGAATCAGCATTTCGCGATTTAGGGAGACAAGGAGGACATGCATTTCAAAATCGCGAATTCTGATTCTCTAAAAGGAGGAGAGCTCCATGTGGGACCCTGCTGATGTCATCTCAGCATAACGAAGTATCGGGAATTTTCACGGTGAAAACCCCAAAGTGGGGAGGACTTCCCATCCTAGAGGACACATGGTGACAATCATGATCGTCAAGAAATTTCCCGAAAGGAAGAGTTATTAACCGGAAGACCGAGAATCGGGAAATCAGGGATTCCAGGGACAAGAGGTTTAGTGCATTTCGACATTCGAAACCCCAAACCCCGATAGAAGGTATGAATGTGGTCATATAAAGGTAGGTCACATGACTAAGGGCATAGTCAGGAGGGACTAAAGCACAAAGGGAGCATATCAAAAAAGCATAGATCGGGAAACCGGGAACCAAGGCGGTCGTGACATCGGGATTTTGAAAACCCCGAAACCCGATAGTGACTTTCTGTTGTGAACGGAGAAGGGACTAGGCCTAAAGGCTGTAAGGTGTCGAAAAAGACCTGTGGGTCAGATTTAAACAAATATTCTAGTGGAGAATCATAGGAGCCACTCCAGCTCGAGGGTAAAATTAGAACGATCCTTAAGACTGGGAGGTCAGTGTAGGGACCTTTGTTGAGGCAAAGGGTGTGGTCTGCGTCAGTTTGGTATCAGAGCTTAGAAAATATTTTTTTCTTTTTGTAGTAGGGAGAAGGAATATTCACCATGCCACCGAGGAGAAGAGATAGACAATCACTCGATCCAGAGGTGGAAAGGGAGACGTCCAGAGGAAGGGGTAGACAGGTGCAGGATCCAGAAATAGAAAGAGATGTGCATAACATACGCACCAGACTTGTGGACATGGAGATAAGACAAAAACACACAGCTGATGTAGGAGATATCAGTGAGTCCGAAAATGAATATGATGCTGGACATGGAGAAAAAGAAGTCACAGCAGAAGATGCAGCAAATGAACACTTGCTTAAAGATGTTGCAAGGATGGGTGCAAAAGCAAAGATGAACATTCCAGTTTATGAGGGAAATCTGGATGTAGACGAGATTCTAGATTGGATTAGATCTTTAGACACCTACTTTGACTATGAATATGTCGAAGAGAACAAGAAGGTCAAGCATGTTGTCACGAGATTAAGAGGGCATGCAGCATTGCGGTGGGATGAACTACAAGCGGATAGGTGTTGCCAAGGCAAGTAGAAAATTAAGAGCTAGGACAAGATGATTGCAAAGATGAAAGAAAAATTCATCCCCAGGGATTACCAGATTACTCTATTCAGGAGGATGTAGAACCTGAGACAGAATTTGATGGCAGTGAAGGAATATAAAGAAGAATTTTGCAGGTTAAATATCATGGCAGGTCATCGTGAAAGAAATGATGAAAAGGTATCCAGGTACATGAATGGTCTGAGGTATGACATTCAAGATGAGATGAGCATGGTAACCATCCGAACGATGGAAGATTCTTATCAGATGGCTCTGAAAGCGGAAGAGAAGCTGAGCCGAAAGCAGAGTCAAAGGGGCCGAGGCAGAAATCAGCCCAGAGGAAAATCAGTTGCCTGGGACAAATATCAGAAGCCCAAGGAGGACTGGAAGAAACCTCCAACTCGAACTGATAGAGATGGAAGCTCACAGCGAGGGAAATATGCTGAACAGAGAAGGAAGCATACTGAGCAGAGAGGAGATTATGATGATAATAATAATTTTCCTCATACCAGACGCAAAGGAAGAGGAAGAGGTGGAGTAATCACATGGTTCACATGTGGAAAGAATGGGCACAAGTCTTATGAGTGTCCTGATAAAAAGAAAGAGGTTGGGGAAACTCACATCGTCGAAGCACAAAGTCGACATGTGGAGGCAGAAGACGTTGAAGGCGGACGATCGCTTATGATGCAAAAAGTCCTTTTGACACCAGAGAAAGAGGTGGAAAGTTCAGTCCAAAGGACCAGACTTTTTAGGACTTCTTGCAAAAAAAAAATAGGGTATGCAAGGTCATTGTGGACAGTGGAAGCACGGATAATCTCATTTCGACGAAAATGGTAGAGAAGCTGGAGATGGAGACAACTGATCATCCAAGTCCATATAAAGTTTCATGGCTACAAAAAGGACATCAGGTAAATGTCACTAAACAATGTTTAGTTGGATTTAAGATAGGAGGATATAATGATAAGATCTTATGTGATGTCATTCCTATGGATGTTTGTCATCTATTGTTGGGTAGACCATGGAAATATGACAGGAATGTGATTCATGATGGGAGAATGAACACATACACCTTGGAGAAGAATGGGAGGACACACATGTTGCTTCCAATTAAGGATAAGGAGGTAAAGCCGGAAGTAAGCAACATTGTACTTCTCATGAGTGGGAAGGAACTTCTTACAAAGGTTAAGAAGAAGGAGGATCCATAGTTCATAGTGGTCAGAAAACTAAAGATTGTTTTGACTAACACAAGGGTGGATGATTTACCAGATGAAGTTCAGGAACTGCTGGAATATTTTGCTGACATCATAGTGGACGAACTACGTAGTTCGTTGCCATCGATCAGAAGTGTGAGTCATCATATTGATCTCATACCTGGATCCAGTTTACCAAACAAAGCTGCGTATAGATTGACGTCGCGAGAGAATGAAGAGGTTAAGAAACAAGTCCAAGACTTGATGGACAAAGGTTTAGTGAGGGAAAGCTTGAGTCCGTGTGCTGTACCAACAGTACTCAGTCCGAAGAAAGACGGAGTCTGGAGGATGTGTACTGATTCAAGAGACATTAACAAGATAACCATCAGGTACAGATTTTCATTTCCGAGGATGGATGATCTGATGCATTTCTTAAGTGGAGCAAAGTATTTTTCAAAGATTGATTTGAAAAGTGGTTATCACCAGATTCACATGAGAGAAGGTGATGAATGGAAGATAGCATTCAAAACCAACGAAGGGTTGTATGAATGTCTTGTTATGCTGTTTGGCTTAACAAATGCGTCGAGTACCTTCATGAGGTTGATGAACGAAGTCCTAAGGGAGTTCATTGGAAAAATTTTCATTGTGTATTTGGATGACATACTAGTTTACAGTAAAACAGTGGCAGAGCATCTGAAGCATTTGGCTATAGTGATGCAGAAACTACAGCAGGAGAAGTTGTTGATAAATATGAAAAAGTCCTCATTCATGAAGACAGAGCTCATTTACTTGGCGTTTATTATTTCTGCAAATGAGTTGAGGGTGGATCCAGATAAGGTGGAAGTGATCAAGAATTGGCCATCACTGAGGAATGTATTCGAGGTGAGAAGTTTTCACGAATTGGATAGTTTCTACTGAAAATTCATCAGAAATTTCAGTAGAATTAGTGCAGCAATGATGGATACAGTGAAGAAAAGACATAAATCTTTTCACTGGACTGAAGAGGCCGAGAAGAGCTTCAATCTTTTGAAGAGGAAGATCACAGAACAACCAGTTCTGGTGTTGCCGGATTTCCAAAGGACATTTCAGGTGAAATGCGATGCAAGTGGATTTGCAGTAGGGCAGTCTTAAGTCAAGAAGACAGGCCGATAGTGTATTTTAGCGAGAAGCTAAATGAAGCAAAGTTGAAATATTCCACTTATGACAAGGATTTTTATGCTATTATTCAGGCATTAAAGAAATGGAGACATTATTTGACTCCCAAAGAGTTTGTATTGTACAGTGATAACCATGCATTGCAGTTTGTGACTCAATAGGAAAATTTGAATCAGAAACATGTCAAATGGGTTGTGTATATGCAGAATTTCACATTTGTGATTAAACATATTTTTGGTACTGCTAACAAAGTTGCTGATGGTTTGAGCAAGAAGTGTTTACTGTTTCAGGAGTTCAAAGTCAAAATGCTGGGTTTTGATGATCTCAGGGACATGTACGCAGATGATCAGGATTTTAAAGAAGTGTATGAAGTAGCTGAGAATCCATTTCTCAGAGGCAGAAGCCAATGGATAGAATACATGATACAGGAAGGATTGTTGTTCAAAGGCAATCAACTGTGTATTTTTAAATGCTCCATGAGGGAGAACTTGTTAAAGGAGAAACACAATGGAGGATTGGACAGACATTTCGATCATGAAAAAACATTCGTGAAGCTGAATGAGTCATATTTTTGTCCGGGAATGCGAGCAGATGTCAAGAGATTCGTGGACCGATGCAGAATTTTCCAGCATTCGAAGCAAAGAAAGAAGAATACAGGGTTTTATCAACCATTGTCCATACCCAAAAGGTCGTGGGATGAAATTAGAATGGATTTCATATTGGGGTTGCCAAGAACACAAAGAGGTGTTGATTCCATCTTTGTGGTGGTGGATAGATTTTCTAATATGGCACACTTCATCCCGGGTCAGAAAACCAGTGACGCAACTCACATTGCGAACCTGTTTTTCAAAGAGGTCATTCAACTTCATGGGTTGCCGAGAAGCATAGTTTCGGATTGAGATATGAAGTTCATAGGGAACTTTTGGAGGACCTTATGGAAGAAGCTGGGAACTAAATTGTCTTTTAGTTCAGCTTATCATCCTCAGACAGATGGATAGACAGAAGTAGTGAACAGAAGTCTAGGAGACTTGCTGAGGAGCTTGGTGATGGAACACCACAGCCATTGGGACAATGTATTACCACAGGCAGAGTTCGCTTATAATGACTCAGTAAACATAAGCATAGGGTAGAGTCCATTTCAGATTGTCTATGGCATGCAGCCAAGAGGAATTTATGAGTCGATGGATTTAGAACAGACTGCGACTAGGAGCGCTAGTGCAGAAGATTTCACAGAGGTGATTAAAGAACTTCACAACCAGGTGAAGGAATGATTGCAAAATTCAAGCTGGGAATATAAACGCAGGGCAGATCAGCATAGAAGACAACTTCAATTTGAGGTTGGTGATCTGGTTCTGGCACACTTGAGAAAACAAAGGTTCGCGAGAGGAACATATAATAAATTGAAGATGAGGAAAATCGAGCCATTTAGGGTCTTGAAGAAAATGGGGTAAAATGCTTATGAGATTGAATTACCCGATGGGATCAGAATTTCTTCGATATTCAATGTCTTAAATTTGTACCCATACAAAGCTGAGGAAGCATGAACAAGTGATGAACAGTCAGAGGTTCAGTGGAAAAATCATATGCCAGTTGCAGAGAAGCCACAGATGGAACACATACTGGAGAAGAGAATTGGCAAGAAGACCAGAAGAAAACAATATCTTGAGTATCTGGTCAAATGGAAGAACCATCCAGTTGAATATGCCAACTGGGAGACTGAAGAAGAAATAAAGAAGCATGGACAAACTGTGCAGGAGCTCATGGAAAAGAGCCCATGAAAAGTTTCAAGAAAGGGAGTATGATGTAGGAGCATCGCCAACACATCAAGTGAGCCAGCGCGGAAGCAGAGGACAGTCGGATGAACGCCAGCACAAATTTTGAAAATTTCCTTGGAATTTGTTGGGTGATCTTAAATGAGCCATTAAGATGAAGCTCACTTGTAAATTGTAATCAGAACTCGAGCCATACGCTCTTGTCCTTAGTAGGTAGAAAGGCATTTATAGTAGTTAATGCAGGTAGATAGAATTTAATTCTAGATTAGACAGTTTTAGAGCGCAAGAGGGAAACGGGATATAGACACCCTCATTGTACATTTGTAACAGGATGGAAAATTCTGAGCATTGAGAAGAAGAGCATGCAGAGTGTTGTGTAAGAACACCCATGTACTGATATTTGGATTAATAGAAGAGTTTGATTCAAATTCATGGTTTTGTATCTATTCTTTGTGTATTGATGTTGAATGATATGCTCATGAATGTTTGTTTCCTATTAGACATTTGCTTTGATATGCTGTGAATATGATTTCATGTTCTAAGTGGGAGTCTAAAAGGAAGAGGGAATGAGTTTCAAGTGTTTCTCTATCTGAGCGATAATTCCTACAAGGAGTGCAGTCGAAGTTGTCCACAAGGAGTGCGTTGACAGAAGGCTTAGGTAGTTTAGCTCTTGTTCTCATTTCCGTAGAAGTGCAGTTGGGCACAGGATCCGTGCAAGGAGTGCGCAGGCGAAGTAAAGTTTCAGGGTTGCGAACCTGAGTAAGGTGTGAGAGACTGCTGCTACAGGAGTGTGCAGAGTCGAAGGTATTCAACACTTGGAAGTGTCTGAGAGTTTCCACAAGGAGTGCGTGCGACACTCTTCTTTGAGGCTCGAAGTCGTGAGAAGCTCAGGTGGAGTAAAGCCTTTGAAAACATTGAGGAGCATCAGAAGTTTGTAGCACAAGCGGATAAGTCCAAGCAAGAGTCCTTGGTTTCCTTCGTAGAAATCATCAAAGGAAAGAGATCGACGATCAGGAATTTGTGGGGAGGATTAGCAAAATCCTGCCAGCCGTCAGATCTGCCAGAGAAGCGAGGAGGTTATGGCTGCCTCCGAAGTTCAAGCTTAGGGGATTGTGGGCCATACAATCTTCGCATAGATGCCCGTCATCCATTGGATTGACCAGAAGTTGCTCAGAGTTCAAGCTTCGTGAACAGGAGGAGGAAATTTTTGACTCGAGGCTTGGCCATTGGGATTTCGGCATTCGCAAAATCGGAAGTTCTACGAGAAAGAGATTGAGAAAATCCATGTTGGAAACCCCGTAAGTGATCAAAGCCATCCATCCACTTGGGACGCATGTCGAAAACCCGAGGGAAGTCGGGAATCGGCATTTCGTGAGTCAGGGAGACAAGGAGGACATGCATTTCGAAATCGCGAATTCTGATTCTCCGAAAGGAGGAGAGTTCTATGTGGGACCCTGCTGACATCATCTCAGCATAACGAAGTATCGAGAATTTTCACGGTGAAAAACCCAAAGTGGCGAGGACCGCCCATCCTAGAGGACGCGTGGTGACAGTCACGATCGTCGGGAAATTTCCCGAAAGGAAGAGTCATTAACTGGAAGACCGAGAACTGGGAAATTGGGATTCCAGGGACAAGAGGTTTAGTGCATTTTGACATTCGCAACCCCGAACCCCGATAGAAGGTATGATTGTGGTCATACAAAGGCAGGGCACATGACTAAGGGCATAGTTAGGATGGACTAAAGCATAAAGGGAGCATATCGGAAAAGTGGAGATCGGGAAATCGAGAACCAAAGGGGTCGTGACATCGGGATTTTGAAAACCCCAAAACCCGATAGTGACTTTCTTTTGTGAACGGAGAAGGGACTAGGCCTAAAGGCTGTAAGGTGCCGAAAAAGACCTGTGGGTCAGATTTAAACAAAGATTCCAGTGGAGAATCGCAGGAGCCACTCCAACTCGAGGGTAAAATTAGAACGATCCTGAAGACTGGGAGGTTAGTGCAGGGACCTTTGCTGAGGCAGAGGGTGCAGTCTGTGTCAGAAAGATATACAGGTTGAGTATGATGATCCCATTCCAATCTATTGTGATAATAGAAGCGCCATCAGTATCTCAAAGAACCTGATGATGCACTCCAAGATGAAGCACATTCCAATCAAGTATCACTTTATACTGGAACATGTTGTAGAAAAGAACATCAAAGTTGAGTATGTGGGTACAAAAGAACAAGTGGAATACATATTTACAAAACCACTTCCATGGGAAGCCTTTGAATATCTTCGCCAGAGACTCAGATTTATTTCTACTCCAAAATGAATGCTTTTGAATGTTTATCTTATATGTCTTAGATGTACACGAGGAAGAACCATAAAGAGGAAAGTTCAGTTAGGGGGAGCAACCCCGGATGGAAATATACCTTTTCCATTGATGACAAAGGGGTAGAGATTTATCATATGCAGAGGAAAGAGGCATGATTCTAGGGGGAGCAATGGTCATAGAGATGCAGAGGACAAAGGCACGGTTCCAAGGGGAGAATGAGTGATATGACTTCAGTATTGCATGAAATTATTTCAGTATTGCATCAAAGTGTTTCCATAAATTTCAAAGGGGGGTATTTTTTATTAAGGTTGGTTGTAATTGATGTCAACCCTTGAAGAAAGTCCGGTAGCGAATTCTGGTAGCACAAAGGTTTGGGTAATGAACCCAAGGTTGTTTCATGTATAATGGTATGAGTTTTAATATATTTGATGGTAATTATATTTTATATGTATATTAAATGCCATTCCATTTATGTTGGTATGTGGAACTTCACATAACTCCTCATGGTTTGAGAGTTATGGCCTTACGAAGTTGGAGGACCCTCATATGTCATCTAGAATCCCCAAAAGGTCAAAGTAGTCAAAGTGGTTTAAGATATTTTAGAAGGTAAATAATAAAGTGAAGTGATGAGTGTACTATAATTCAAATTGAATACAAAAGAAATTATTTAAATAATAAATATAATGGAGAAATTAGAAGTGGGTTAACCCTAAAATAAGGAAAGTGGGCAAAGTGACCTAGAAGATGATTCTAAGGAAGCTACTTGGAGAGTATAAATAAGAGACACGACTCTCTCATTTTACATCAACCTTGAGCATATTGAATATATATAGGTGACTGAGGTAACCAAAGGATATCTAAGCCCAATTTCAGAGTGAAGGTGAAGAAAAGAAGGCTAGAATTCAAGGAAGCATAAATTATTTTGATGATGCTTTCTAAGGTATGTTATTTACAGGTCATCTCACCATTTTTACAATAACTATTTTTATAGAATGATTCAGACCATAAAATTGATATGACATTGAGGAAACATATCCAACTATATGTGGTAAAAAATTAATCTTTTGGGTCGTTTTATTTTTGGTGTTACACTCCATGGAAAATACGGTTTGTGGCTAGTCCTGAAACTAGTCTAAAACTGGTGTTTTGGGTAAAAGTGTCATAAATTCTTCATAAAATATCCAAATTCAATAATACCAAATGTGTTGCTTAGAGTACCATATATAGTATTCTTTTCAACATTTTCAGATACATTCAACAAATATTCCGTGCGGGGCACGCTCTACACGTTCGCTCTCTAGCATAAGCCAGAATTCAGCAAGGTATGTCAGTTTTTCTATAACTCCTTTTATGAGAGGTTTCAAGTAGTGAAGCCTAGAGGAATTGAATAAAACAAACTGTATAAAATTTTGTATTGTTTTTTAGATATTTATTCATTACAGGTACATAGTTATGATTATTTCAAGTTAGGGTTGTTGACTAATCCCAAACTAGTCATGTGAGACTAAAGAAAAATGCTAGTCTCTTGTTGTGAAAGTTAAGGAAGGTTTGCAGTTATGTAATCATATACACCAGTTCTATTACATAATTACAAATCATATTTAGATGATGAAATTCATGAGTGCTTTTGGTTAAGGTACATGTTGGGTACATTGGTTGAGACAGCTAGTTGGTGAGTTGGCACACACATGAGGTGTATAGTTGATGATGTTGGTACATATTGATGAGTCATATTTGATGAGTAGTTGACACATGATTGTTACATGCTTGGTACATGGTTGGATGCACTTTTTTATGGTACAGGTTGATTACAGGTTGTTGGGTACAAGTTGGTGCATGGTTGATGCACTTGTTTATGGTATAGGTTGATTACAGGTTGAGGTACAGGTTGATGCATGATTGATGCATGTTTCAGGTTTATTGGTACATTTTTACAATGATATATCTCACAATGATAGTATGATAGTGGTTCCATCATTCTACTTCTACTTCAAGGTGGTTGGACGGGGCAAGGAAAGGTGGTTGTAGCCACCTTCTGGTTGTAGCCAGAGAACATAGGTGGTTGTAGCCTCCTTCTTGTTGTATCCAGAGAATAGGGGAGTTGGATATCCCCTCAATTTGTAGCCTAAGAAACAAGGGGGTTGGAGCCTCCTTCTAGTTGTAGCTGGAAAACAAAGGAAGTTGGTGCTTCCAATGAATGTAATTCTTCAAGACATATAAGAAAAAACAGTCAGAGGTTTTCTCTCTCTTTAGGTTTCCACGTAAAACATTGGTGTACTATGTATGAATATGATTGTTCATTTGTCCATTGCTTATTTAATCTGCAATTATTAGATGATAATGCTACATTGATATAACACTTGGATTATATGGTTAAAAAGGATTGAATTGCTTTATTACTGATTCACCCCCCCTCTCAGTAATCCAACAACGATGGATCGATGCATCTCAAAATGTATTAAATTTGTTATTCCAAATATTATGTATTTTTGGTCCTTCTCCTTTCATGTATAAATGAAGGATGGAGGTATCAAGTCGAGGGAGGATTGTATATATCATAACTAAGTATTTATTATAAGCAGAGGCTGCAATTTTTATTTAAAATGAATAAATCGGGTGTTGTTGTGATTCTAAACTTATTTTGATCTGAGCTAACTCTCTAGGCAAGTTTCTCATGGTCGGGAAGGGCCCCTTGACCCAGGTGATGTCCCTGATTTATAATTTTATTTAATTTCAATAAGATTGTTGTTTTATTTGATTTTCTTTTTCTAATTTTATGTTTTTGTTTGCTAATTCCCATTTCATTTTAATCCATTTCAATGCTACCAACTCTGTTATTTATTCAATCCACTCCCTTCACGCTGCAAAGAGTGTGTGGATCTCTCCAATCTACAATGCCTTCATTTCATCCATTGGTATTCCTGTAGCACTGCAAATTACTTCATAAATATTTGTTTGTGTTATACACATATGTAGGTTTTATTATTGTGTTGCTCGGTTCATTTATAAATTGTGTTATATATTCATGTATATGCGTGACATATACATTGTATAATGCATTGTTACATTCACTACATGTAAAGATTACATCGTGTTATACAAAGGTTGTGTTACATATTGTGTTACAATACAATTGTGTTAATGTTATATTATTGTATTGTAGATTATGTTATTATGTTATAATAGAAGCTATGTTATGATTAGTATGTTATAGTTATCTTAGTTTCGTGTGTCATCATACATATATTGTTTTGTTGTTATTTATTATTATTGTGTGCATTTTCCATTGTTTTATTGTATGTTTGTTTATGATGATATGTTATATATTATATGATTGTTTATTATGATATGAATAATATTTTGTCAATCTAATGTGTTTTGTGTTAAAGTTTAAGCTATTATTAGGTTACCTTTCTAGTTACTAGATAACAATAGCATAGATAGGATCACTGAGAGAAACACAATCACAAGAGTACACAAGCATTTATCTTGGGAAAACCTCAAGGGGAAGAAAACCCAACAAAACTTCCTTAATATAGATAGCCAATACAATGCCAAGATAATGAACCAAACAACAAAGAAATTCCTCTCCTAAGGATGCACCTCTCTCTCTCTCTTCCTTCTTCTAGCAACTGGTAACTGCATCTTCCTTCAATACTTGCACACTAGATGAGTGAGTTGAGTGTGTGTCTAAATGAGGCATTGGCCTCTCTTATTTATACAATTCTGGCACGTGTGGAAGTGTCTCTTCACTGGCAGGGCCGACTTCTTCTTTTGGGTGGTTATAACCACATTTAATATATTCTAGGGCCTAATTCTTATTTAGCTTATTACAATTAGGGTTTCACCAATCCACCAAAGGGGATTTGGTCATTTACAATACCTGAAATGATCAATCCATAAAAGGGGATTGATCTAATCAATAATAAATATCTTTTATCTTTATCCACAAAAGGGGATAAGAATATTCTTTTCAGTTACATAATATTTTAACACTCCCTCTTAACAAGAAGGATATTCTTTATATTTTGACAGGTCACCAAATGTTGACATCAACTAGGTAGCAACATCCACTGGATAACAAACTAGGCAACATCATCAACTAGGTAATCATCATTAACTGGATAACTGGAGGCATCCACTTGCTCATCTGGCATCATGATCATTGAATGGCATATTTATAAATCATCGGAAGTTTTGTTCTCTTTATCTTCGCACAGAAGATACTCTTTCTTTCTTTCGTCTTCATGCAGAAGATACTTATTTCTTATCTTCACACATAAAATATCTTATCTTCACACAGAATATTTCCTATGAGTTTTTCCATTCCTTTTATGTTCTCCCTTCTCTTGTAGTCATCTATCTCACCCATCCACTGGGGAGGACTACTACCATAGCTTCACTCCTAGTCATCCCACATGAACTAGAGAAGCTAAGATGCTAGCCTGAGAAAGACTAGACTCCCTTTCCATGATCCACGCAGGATCACGACACAAACCTCAAGAGCCAACTAACCATTCCACATGGTCAAGGTTTGTGTTCTAGGCTACTCAATCCTTGGCTAGAGGAGAGTATCTACCCGTTTCCCCTTGGAGAAACATCCACATTCCTCTCTACGAGGGTGGTCACACCCCTCTCTACGAGGGTATTCTAGCATGTCCCTAGAGTATCCAAAACTCAACACTTGGACATAGGCCAACCTTGGAAAATTTCTCATTCCCCTTCTCTATGAAGGTCTCTTCTCTTTTCCTTCTCTATGAAGGTCTACCTGTGGGATTTCTCATTCCTTCTCTACGAAGGTCTCTTCTCTTTCTCCTTCTCTATGAAGGTCTAGCTATGGGATCTAAAAAAATCTCTTGTGGTCCAAAATATTTTCATGGTATAATACCATGCTACCCATTTGTTGGGCACCATCCATCTACTGGATAAATTTCATCTTGACCAAAGTGTCTAGGAACCATCCATCTTCTTTCCTAACTGCATCAAATCACGATCCTCCATTTCGAATATGGACACATAGCTCCCTCTTGCACCAAAATAATAGCTTCTAATCATCATTCTTGAATTTCTCTTCTGTAATATCTTGGGTGCCTTCTTGAGTTTAAACATTTCTTTCTGACTTCATACTGGATCAACCTCCTCCCTCTGCATCTATAAGAGCGGTATTGGAGCAATTTGTAGTTACTTGTATTTCATCAACTATATCTAAGTATCCATCTTTTTCTTCATTTTGAACATTTTTGTTCTGCATATTTAGGAGCCTCCTGCTCCTATATAAATACTGGATATTGTCTGGTCTTCACTGACTATCACCATATCATATGTCCTTATTATGTTGTCTACAAGTCACGACATAAGTTCTTTCTTCCGAGACTTGTAAACTTACTTACAGTATGCATTCTTTGTCACTCTCATGAGTTCTCATACATGAAATAAATATGTTATCTCTTTCTTCATCCTCTTCTTTGATACTTCCTTCATAAGTCTGCATAGACACTGAAATAAAACGAGGTTAATTAACATTCTCACAAAAACTAACTTGTAATGATAAATTATTAAAGTAAACAAGATACTAAAAATAAACATGAATACTTATCTTTTGTTTTTGTGTGGGGAGGCTTCATGGACTCCACCATTTGTTATCTTTGTTCAGATCAACTATCTTCAACTTAAAGTACATAATCTGTAATTTCTACTATAGCTTTCATTGAGGGAGGATATTCCTCTTCTTCTACCACATGTGCTTGATACTTTCTTTTTCCTTTTCCTTGAGGGCAGTCATAAGAAAAGTGTCCCAACTTTTGACAGTTGTAGCATCTGATCTTTGAAACATCTTTCTTCTTTTCTAGAACTCTTATGGAGTTAGCTTCTTGATTGTTCTTCCTGAAGGAACTTCTTTTGCGTTTTTGATCTGTGAGAACTTCCTCTTCATCGACAATTAATCTCTTATGTTGGTCTACAAGTCTAGATTCTTTGTGTGCGCAATCTCCCCATAACTTATCAAACTTGGGTAACTTGCTTCTTGCACACACTCCTTGTACAAAAGGAATCAAAAATGTTGGAAACCCATTTAGGGTTGTGGTTACAAGTTGTTTGTCACTAATGACATCTCCAATAGCTGCAAGCTGATCTCTGATCTGAGAAACTCTCATAAGATAGGATGCGACAAATTCTGAGTTGTCCATCTTCATATTACGAAGCTGATTTATTAAGGTAAGATTTCGGCTAATGTCTTTGCTTTCATATAATCTATTGAGTGCTTCATACATTTCCCTTGTTGTCTGTAGTTTAGATATATGAGGGATCAAATGATCTTTTACTGAATCTGATATGATTCTCTTTGCTTTCTTTTCATTCTTCTTATGGTTGGTCTTTTGCTCTTCTTCATCTGGTTCTAGTACACCCACTGTAACATGTTCTAGGAGATCATTCTCGTCTAGAATCATCTGCAACCTATGCTTCCAAGATATGAAGTTTCTAGATCCTTCTAGTCTATCTTCTACCCTCATGCTGGTAGCCATTCTTTCTTGTAGAAGAAACCCTAGCCCTCCGGGCTATAGAAATAATAAAAAAATCAAATTACTTGGATCTGAAAACTGAACTCACCAAAAAATGCATTGTACTGAGGCGAGTAGCCTAGTGTGTTTAGATTTCAAAAAATCAAACGTTTTCCCCTCCAAATTTGATCTACGGATTTCTGGACTAGTGCTTCTAGTTTTCTAGTACTTCTGGTACACTGGTACTTCTGGTTTTTTGGTACTTTGTGAAAACTAGGGTTTCACTTTTCAGGAGATCTAGCCACTGAAAAAGTGCGTCGAGGATGCCAAAATGTTATTTGAGCTAGGGCACACCTTTCTAGATGGATTTGAGGCTGAAAACCTTCTTTAATAAAAAAACCCTAATTTTCATGTACGACAACAGTGATGTTTTTCTTTTTCCTGTGAAAGATGCTCTCTTCAGCTTAGCTCTAATACCATGTTAAAGTTTAAACTATTATTAGGTTACCTTTCTAGTTACTAGATAACAATAGCATAGACAAGATCACTGAGAGAAACACAATCACAAGAGTACACAAGCATTTATCCTGGGAAACCCTCAAGGGGAAGAAAACCCAGCAAAACTTCCTTAATATAGATAGCCAATACAATGCCAAGATAATGAACCAAACAACACAAAAATTCCTCTGCCAAGGATGTGCCTCTCTCTCTCTTCCTTCTTCCGGCAATTGGTAACTGCAGCTTCCTTCAATACTTGTGCACTAGATGAGTGAGTTGAGTGAGTGTCTAAATGAGGTGTTGGCCTCTCTTATTTATACAATTTTGGCACATGTGGAAGTGTCTCTTCATTGGGAAGGCCAACTTCTTCTTCTGGGTGGTTATAACCACCTTTAATATATTTGGGGGCCTACTTCTTATTTAGCCTATTACAATTAGGGTTTGACCAATCCGCAAAAGGGGATTTGGTCATTTACAATACCCAACATGATCAATCCACAAAAGGGGATTGATCTAATCAATAATAAATATATTTTATCTTTATCCACAAAAGGGGATAAGAATATTCTTTCCAGTTACACAATATTTTAACATTTTGTTATATATTTGTATATAATATTTATGTTTAGGAGTTATATTGTTTACATTGTTATATACATCGTTTTGTCATTTATGAATTGATTTGTTTATGAGTGTAAATTCAATGTTAATTGGATTTTCCATGAGAATCCATCTCATTCTTGTACAAAGAACCAAACTAATCTCATATCAACACATTAATTGATCATGTACATAAAACAAAATTAATTCCATATCAACATTGACTTCGCTTTCATTTCTAGGTGTATCTTTTCTTGATGAAAACTCTCTAAAGTGTGTTTATTTGAAGTCTTTACATTACATAATTTTCTCTAGATAGGGTTAATTAGGAGTTTAGTGGATTTGCTCTTAAAACTAGTAAATTCCATTTTAGGTCAGTAGCACACATACATGAGGGTTTGATTAACCTTATCCAACTGACTGATTTGAATGCCAGTTTGGGTGAATTCCACATTTACTTTTAGGTTTCCTTACTTGACCTTTAATCTAGTTGATTTAATTTAGTTTTCCCGTAGTTTAGCGAAACACTACAAGAATAATCCATTGAAGATCGGGATCTAACTCGAGAGACATGATCTTGCGATACAGTGTTAAGCTACATCTTATAGTGTGAATTTCCATTTGAGCTTGTCTTACTTGCATTCATTACATTTTGAAGTGTGTTTGTCGGAAATAGGCTAGACTAGGCTCCAATCCTGCATTTCTTGTGCATGCACCTCTAAGTCTACGACTCCCTGGTTGATAATTTAATGTTGGTAAAATAGTACATATATTTTAGCCCAACAACTTCCTTGAATGTAACTATTGACATATAAGAAAATAATTATGTGGTTTTCTCCTGCATTGGGTTTCCACATAAATATTGGTGTATTGTGAATTGTGTGGATCTGTTTGTTATTGTTTATTATGCATTGATGAATGTTAATGATTGTGATACAGTAAGATATTGATGATGAACAGATCAACATGGTTGAACAAGTAAAAGAATATACTTTCTGGTTTAAAGGATTAATAATTGGTATAATTTTTCATTACTTATTCACCCTCCCCTCTCAGTAATCCAACAAATTATCCAAATTCGACGGCTATATGGGATCTGTCTTCTCCCAAACAGATCCAATGGCCCGACTTTAACTTTGTGGCCCCAAAACCATGGTTATTGTGGTTTCTTTCCTCTATTGGATTTCTTCAACCACTACACCATCTGAGCTTTCAAAAATAGTTATGGTGTGATCTTAGTGCCCTCTTGGCAGTCATGGACATTCTGAAACTCAAATTTTGTCCATTTCAGCAACAATTCATTCTGAAACATTTTCTTCAATTTCCACTTACACGGCCCATCTAGGCTTAGTGTTGAAAATTGGAGCATTGATACCATATTGTGACATCCCCAGGAACCTAGGCCGGACCATGCTACCTCATAGAACACTCTTTTTAAGTTCTAAAACAAATTTGGAGGCACACCCCAGGCCTCCCAGGTCGAGGACTGACACATTGAGAACTTGCCATGTTTTTTATATTCAAAAATTGAACATACCCATCCATAGACCTATTGGGATATACCACAAAGAAACTCTTGCAGAACATCATACATATAAAACTTAAACAAACAATTACATTATACTAAAACACATATCAATGCGGAAATAATAATAATCCTATACATACAGCATATAGAAGAAAACCTCATAATTATAAGACATGTGTAAATACACAACATGAAAATGAACACATAAATGGTACTTATATTTTTATAGAAGACCACCAACTACGTGCAGACCTTCCACGAAACTCCCAGCCTTATAAAACACTTCTCATCACTCTCAGTAGTGGGTCACCCCCAAGTTGGGACTAAACTCCACCTGGGTAAAGGGATTCCTAGGATAGGCTGATACATCAAGAAGTTGCACAATCAGCAGGAAGGATTTCGTCCAAGCAGCCAAATCGCACTTAAATCCTGTAGCCTCTCATTCCACACATGCATGTACCACCCTAGAAAGTGTGCCCCTTCTCTTCTCAACAGTCCCTCAGTTGTCCCACTTCCCTTCGAGGGCTTCAGCAACAGGCTGGACATAAATTCTTAGAGAACTATAGCTTCAGTTGGGATCCCTCTCGGAAAATCACTTTCCCAACAACCTCTCTCACCTGGAGAGAGTTTATTATAGGCCTAACAGCCTACTTCTTCATTCCATGGGTCTGACAATCCACCTCTTCAAACCCATAGGCCTAGCAACCTCTTCTGCAGTCCATCTCCTATGTTAATCAAGTAAGGGTGATGAAAACATCAAATCTCGAGTATAGAATATATGATCGCAACAATCCATGCTCATTCAAGGAACCACATTGGAAACAACAACATTCCATTAAGGCACAGTGTGGGCTCAGGTAAAGTACAGGTGTGTTGTGCTTCATAGGAAAAGTATGAGATAGCTCAAAAATGTTTTCGGTTCCATATGTGCGTGAATGTTATAGAGGTCAATGATGGAGGGGATGGCTCATTACGTGAGTGAATGCTGGAGATATCCCCTAACAGACTATTTTCCCCCACCTATATTTGCATGCACCATGATTGACACATGGCTCTACTATAGCTCATTTCTCTCCACTTGCGATTAATTACCTCTTCCATGAGACTTAGGATAAAACAATTATCCTTACCATAGTATCTAGGAAATAATAATATAATATTCTCTCATCGTTAATCCCTCAAACTTATCCCTTTTTCCCTGGTCTCCTAGCCCCTTCCCTTTCCCTACCTAGTGGAGGTTAGTCTCCCATACTCTTTCATCATGGTCAGTCTACACGCAACGATGTATTTTTCTATTAATGATATGAGTGATAGCATATACAAAAATA
This sequence comes from Picea engelmannii, assembly GCA_009831015.1. NCBI lineage: Eukaryota > Viridiplantae > Streptophyta > Pinopsida > Pinales > Pinaceae > Picea > Picea engelmannii. The sequence goes on from ML807393.1 coordinate 68,526, forward strand.
AGCTCACTCTCCTTTAGAACTAGGCCCTCTAGACTAAACACCACATAAGCCTCCTATCCTATAATCAATTGGCTCACTAGCCTACAAAACATGTTTACAATTCAGCAGGGGCTCGCCTTGGGGTATTACATCCCCTTGCAATATATCTGACCTATGTCTCATTCTTTGATGCATGAAAAAATATATACTTGGTCTTATTTCCTACCTTTAATGTGCATATGTTTTTCTAGTTGAGTTCCCTGGGGAATGGCAATGTTGATTCCTACTAATACTCCATGATCATCTAGATCCTCCATGATCATCCCTCCTATCATGAGACCTAGACACTTCCACTTGCTTGGCACTAACTTCTTGTATTGTTCTTTAATTTTTGTTGACTTTCTTATGCAACATATTTAGGATTTAAAGTATCTCTTCTTGATCCCTCATTATCCTTTCATTATCGGCCCTATAGCTCTGCACTTATGTTTGTAGGCTTTTCATAGTTATAGGATCATGTTTGTCTCATTAGACTCATTCTCAACATTACCCATGCTAACATGTAGACCTATGATTTATTATTCATGGTTGTAAGACCCTTGTGCATCATCCATATCTCTAGTTCTCATATAGGAACTAATTATTTCTTCTTTTCTGTATCTCTAATTTTGCAAGAATGTGCATGTAATAATTGTTGTTATAATTAAGCATATTGCAAAATATTTATTAATTAGATTGCATGTCATTCGTCATTTTAAATTATGAAAAATATTAATTAACTACTCCAAAATATGGTTCCCTAAATTCATTCCACTTTGAAACATCTTGCCAATGGTTGTACTCATGCCTCAATCTGAGTTTTGAACGAAATCTTACAATATCCACATATTGCAATTTCCACTCATTTACTACTACAACAGTCTCTTTTATCACTTTCTGAGAAAATATGATACTCAATTCAAAATTTTGGTTTGAAAAATGAATTCTACTCCTCAATAACTTTCCAACGACTATTCGTTTTCTCAAATACGAGCTTCGAGCTTATAGTTATGGTTCGAAGATGTTTTGACTATTTTACCCAATTTATCTTTGTATGTAACATGTGTATTATTTCTCTTCCTTCACATTTTTACATACCCAGATATTAAATATGGCTCTATGAATATGTTCTATGGTTCATAATATTTCCATCGACTACTCCTATGCCCCAAACGAACTTCTAAGCAAGGTGTTATGTCCATTGGAAGTAAATTTGTGCCAAAATTTTACCCTTTTTATTTTGGTTGTAACTTCCTCATATGGGATCCATTTTATGAACAATTTATCTCATTGGTGTAAGATGTGGTGAATACCTGCACAGAAGATCTAGATAGAAAAATAGCATACACAGCTTGCAAAGGTGAGAAAAACAGAGAAAAATTGGATTGAAAGAATAAGAAATTGTATTAACCATATTCCACACACAAAGAGTGAATAATTTATAATAAATATAGGCTACATGAGTAACTAATGCACCATAGTAGTGATCTAGAGAGATTTATACACTCATTGATAGACACTAGAGTGTACTTCCACCTAGGCCTAGTTAATTGATCCATACAATCATCAGTTAACTAAGTCACATGTGTGGAAGTGAGAGAAACACATGCAATTGTTGGTGATAAAACTGGGATTTCCTTGCATGAGGGAATTCCACTAGTCTAACTGAGTGTAACTAACTTTGAGATGAAGAGGAGCACTCTATATTGTAGGGGAATATTCTCTAGAGAGAATATTCTCATCTAAGTGTTCTCAACATTGGACAATCAAACTTAGGAAAATAATTCTAGGTTAATGTGTAATATTTCCAACATCCCCCCTGAACACTACTAGGGTGTACATGATAAATGGGTCCTGAAAATAGAGGCCATGCCAAGTAACCATTATACAATGCATATAAGAATGAGACACTAAAAATTTATGAAAGAGAGGAAACCTCATAGGAAAACCCCCCCATCAAGGTACAATGCATAAGAAAAAACAAAAAAAATGAGAAGGAACAAAAAGAAGTTCACAAGCAACTGTGTCATTCACTCCATGAAGACCTCACAATTGTGAAAGTTTGTGCTCATTGAATATTTCTTTGAATATGTAGATGTTTGCATGGATATGATGAAGTATATGCACCAGTGATATTTCCACACATATCCACTTTCTCTTTTTGTAATTAATAATATCCAAATGAAGTTTGGATGAAACTTTGAAAACGTGTGGCTGTTTCCGAAAAAACACTGAAATTTTGTATATTTTAAAATGCTCATAACTTCACTTCTCGAACTCCATTTCAGATTATATATCTTTTTAAATTGGGTATTTTTCCTAGAGGAATTAAAATATCTAATTTATTTATACAAATTCTTCTCATAAAATTTCATAATTGAATCTAATGTGCACAACCCCCTTTTGGCTCCTGAGATGCATGCATGTGGCTCCTGAGATGCATGCAAGGTGTGGGAAAACATTTCTACATGTAACTCCTAATATGCATGCATGATGTATTCCACATGAAATTCAGAAAAGAAATATGAAATAGAGTAGAAATCATATGCAATTAATGGAACATAAATTTGTGCAGATACTTGTGTAAAAGACTCTTCGGAACAAGAGGCTTGATCTTCTAATGACTTCTCTTTTGGCTCTATATTTTCAATCTCCTTCATGCAATCTTCACAATCTTTTGTATTCCCAAATATAACCTCCAATATAGTCCATAGTTTGTTTGGAGTTGAATCTCATGATTCATCATATACTTGGTGGATAATTTCAAGAGAAATAGACCAGAAGATAGATCCTATGGCCATATCTTATCTATTGAGAAAGTCATTTTTCTCATCGATAGAATCAAACTTTGCTCCCATTTCCATGGTTATTTCATATAATCCTCTACTTCTAAGAATAAATAGAATCTTTGGCTTCCACTCCAAATAGTTATGAGGCATGAGAAGTACTGTCGGCGAGTAAAATATAGATTCCATCTATCTTGTTGCTATGTTCCATCTTCGGTACCTACAAAAGAGTGTTGGTGAAGATCCTTTCTATCCTCTCATGGGATGCAATAGCATGTATATTTTATGAGATACTTGAACATAATATATAGATAACAATGAAATATAGACAACTTGCAAATGGTGTGAAGAGAAGACAAAAATTGGAGGAAAGAATGAAATAATTTATATTAACCGAATTCCACACTCAAATAGTGAATAATTTATAGTAGATATAGGATACATGAGTAACTAATGCACCATAGTATTTATCTAGAGATGTCTAGACGCTTACTGACAGACACTAGAGTGAACTTCCACCTAATCCTCGTTAAGTGACCCATGCAATCATCAAATAACCGAGTCACACATGTGGAAGAAAGAGAAACACATGCAATTGTTGGTGATAAAACCAAGGTTTTCATGCATGAGTAACTTCCACTAGTATAACTGAGTGTAACTGACTTTGAACTAAAGAGAATCATCCTATTTTTTAGGGTAATATTCTCTAGAGAGAATATTTTCATCTAAGGAAGAATTCTCAACATTGGACTATCAAACTTAGAAAAATAATTATAGGTGAGTGTGTAATATCTCCAACAATTGGAAATATCTCCTCGAGCTCTTTGATTTGAGTTGCAGAGATAGAATGTACCTTGGTCTAGTCTATTCCCGTGGGTTTTGATTGGATAAAAATGTTGTTTAAGTCCTCAAAAATGCCTCGCAAGTTAATGACCTTCAAAAACCATAAAATTTAGCATAAAATTGATTGTTTTACTACTATAACATCCCTTTAAATATGAATCCTTGATCTCAAATCACATGAAATATGATCCATTGATCCATGATCCATCGTCCATCAAAAACCAAGATTATCCTTTAGGCATGCACATCACTTTCCCCAAACTATCGACCTGACCATCGGTCATCGGCCCAACTCCCCGATGACCTATTTGCACACAACTCACAATCGGTTGACACAATCATCGGTCGTTGGTGATATTCATTGGTGAATAAAACTCCTTACTGATTTGTTCGATGTCTAACCATTGGCCCATCAAAGATCGATGATCCTTGATGACTATCGAAAACACTTCCCCAATTCGTCCGACTCGACCATCGATCATCGGCCCCTTCTGGGATGATGTGGAAATTGTTGACGTGGCATGACACATGGATGATGATGTAGCATGACACGTCATCCTGAGGTGTCAACTTGGCTGATGTGGCATGATACATGGATTTTGACGTGGCATGACACATCATCATCCTCTTCCTTCATTGACCATCAGTCAGTTCTCTTGGATGACCTGAACACCTTGTCGAATTTGGTCGACACCTAACCACCCGCCCATCAGCCATTGATGAATTTTATTGTTTGTCTTGAAACACTTTGCCAAATCAACCAAACCATAATCATAGACCATCAAAGATTTTCATTGGCGAATGAAAATAGTTCGCTAGATTCAGCTAACACCCAACCGTTAACCATCGATGGTCAAATATTTCTTCTGGTTGAACCAAACTCTTCACCATTTCGGTCGACCCTACCATCATCCATCAATGATTTCTCTTATCAAATTTCCACACTTGGGAAATTTCGACCAAAATCTCTAACAAATTGAAGTCATCGATCTCTTCAACTTCCAACTGTCGAATTTGAATTTTGGCCATGGATTTGTTCAACCTTCCAAACATCGGAAACCTTCCATATTTTTAAATTTATCAAGGTTAATATTAGCCATTGATCTCACGATCACACACGATCTTGACTGTCAATTTACCAAATTTCCTGTAACGTCTAAAGAGGCCATTAAAATGTGAAATTCGACCATTCCAAGTTGAATACGGCTTTGCAATTTTTCATATTGGTTCCATTAACATCCTTAAATATTTTTGATTCATTTAAACATGAATCTTGACCATGAATTTGGGGATCTGACTCTAATTTTCTCTCGATTTTCCCCCAAATTTGCATATACCAAAGTCTGCAAGAACGAATTTACACAAATTCACATTGGTTCTTGGCCCATATGGGTCTAGTGTTGAACCAATAGCTATAATACCATACTGTAATGTACCCATCCCCCAGTTGGGTCACGTCACTGTTAAAATGACCCACTAAAAATTTATGATACTAAATATAGTTGCAGAAATAAACCACAACACGATATTCATAAACTTAAAACTATCTATGTCGCTTATAAACGTAAATACAATTTCTTGACTATGCATAGAACCACTAAATAATGTACAAAAACATCCCACCACATAGACATGAATTTAAATGCATCATTCTTATCACACCAAGCAATAATATCCAAATATAATTCAGAGTAAACTTCACAACAACTATATCAACATCATACATGCATAAACATAGAAAATAACAACACTTATCTTATAAAATGTGAAACCTTTTGTAGAGGATAGATGTTCCTCCCAAAAATAGCCTTGATGTTCCAGTTCTCAACAAAAAGACACCATTGAGTTGGGGCTATGAAGCCACGAGAGATGATGGTGAATAAGTTTGACTAATGTCCCCCTTTCAACATCTAATCTCACAGCTAATTCTAGTCCACCAACTCACTTCTCCTCAACCTGCACAACCCAAGGAATGGAATCCAACTTCATTTTTCAAGGTCCCTCAGGAATTTCCACTCCCCTCCAAGGCTTCTAGCATAGGTTGGAAAATAATTCTACTTGTTGGGACCTCATGAATTCTACAGCTAAAAACAAAAAATTGTCCAACAACAAATCATGTTCTTCCGCAGTGAATTTTGAGCATCACATCACTCCCAGGAACGTAGCCTATTTATTCACAATATTACAACTCCAAACAACATCAAAACATGTCCACCACAACTACCTTCAGTATTCACCACTAAGAACTCTATTACTGGCTAGAAAACTCCATGTAAAAACAACTTTGCATACAAAAACGTGAATCCATAATTCTGGTCCCCTGCCCATACGAATTTTTCCTCTCTTTCTCTTTCTTTCCTAGCTTTCACTCTTCCCCAAGATGATTGTACCTTCCCCAAGATGATTTTACTTAGCCCCCATGCTCTCAATATCTGTGGGAAGTGACTCTCACACCAACCCTCTTACATGAATTCAATGATTGGGCTCTATAATACTCAACAACTAATGAAAGGTTTTATCGCATATATTTTTCAAGGGCAACAGGTTGTCCGAGTTCACAGATTGCACAAGAAACATCAAAGCGCAACATTTAGAGAAGTCCATTTTGGGTTCTAAATGCAAGCAATAGGCAAGATCAACTTCAACGACGGACTTTCCTGAGAATAACAGATTGGCGGTTTGCAGGAATTGGGGGTTTGAAATATTGTTAAAGATTTTTTGTCAAAGACCCGAAGCCCTGAAGTGGCCAAAGTTCCAAAGTGCCCAGAATGTTGAAGCACCTGAAGTCTCGAAGTGGTCGAAGTGTCAAAGTGCCCTAAATTTCGACGTGGACAAAGGCTCAGAGTGAATCTAAGTCATTGATCAGTAATAGCCACGTGTCATCAAATCCATAGATTTGGGTAGAAGCATAGAGGATAAGAAATATTTGAGTTTCGATTTTCCAGGATCCTGGAGACTCGAAGTGGATCTCAGCCATCCAAATCCATGAGCCTCGCGTCGTCATATCCCTAGCTCCGACGAATTTTCTTGGGGAAAATAAATTTTGACTATTGGGAAGTCTAAAGCCTGAAGCCACTAAGGGATCTAAGTCATTGATCTCAGGAGGGAAACATGTCATCAGATCCATAGCTCTGGGTAAAATCAGATGAAGGTGAGAAAGGTTGGTGAAACCTCATCTCACCACTTAAATGGAAAGCCAAGTCGGACTACCAACAAGTCGGTTCTTCTATAGGTTCCTACTAAAACATGTTTGCGTCTGACAAAAGATTGCATCTAACAGAAGTTCACGTCTGACAAAAGACTGAATGCACAGTCTTTCAGAGAACATGCAGACGTAAAGCCTTGAATGAAAATACTCGAGCATGCCTATGCTTTTAGTGGTGAATTTGTCTGAGTATATAGGAGTCATTTTGATATTTTTGTAAGGGTCGTTATTTGGTTGAGCAGAGCTCCCAATTTTGTAATGCTTGTGATACCAGATTTGTTCTCTGGTTMTGTAATCGATTTGATACTTTCATGTTAATAGAAGTCATCTTCCTGTTTCTTTTCATTTTTTCTGTAAAAATTGTTTGAAACACTCGATTATGGCTGRTCCAACCAAGGATCGTTATGTGGTTATAATGGAGGTTTGATTATAGTTGCATCGTGATCGATTTTACTCATTTCCCTGTGTTGTATTTTCCCTCTTGCATTGGATGGCTTGAGCATGGAATATCCAGTMAAGTTGTTGTAGTTGCATAATGATGGAGGTTTGATCATTCTGTTGTTGTAACTSTGTTGCTTGCACCATATTTCAGTGTTTGAGGCTTGGGCTCCATATTTCTCTTGATTCCAAKATTTTCCTCCCCGAGCTGCTGGAAGGCCTAATGCCCATATCATTCTCATTTACCTCTCTCACTAAGTATTCCCTCTTCTCTAGATTTAACTCAATTTACTGAATGAAGTTAATGTGGCCCTCACTTCCCTGTGCATTTCTTGTCCAGTTCTATGTTGAACATCATTCATTATTTTGAGTTTTTTCCATTGACCTCCATCCATATAAAACCAACATCCACCTAGAATATGATGGGCACTGGGCTTACCTTCTTTGCAATCGAAGGCTGAATTCCAGTGCTAACATTTATGGGGCCGTTGTTGGGGAATGAATTGAAGACATTTCCCTGGGTAGAATGACAATGAACTTTTGATTATGAAGGTGCATCAACTATCAGAACCTTTGAATATTGTGCTTGCACCTGGCGACTCCACTGTTTTAGTGCGGCTACTTCTAGCTACACTTGAAGTTCCCCGGGAGAACACAACGATCATATCTAGTTTTTTATGGTGAACAAAGACCAGACACACTCATTCTTCACATCATTCATTTGGCGACTCCATGGTTGAAGAATCGATTGGCGACTCCATTGGTTCGAAATGGACAAAATCTTGGCTCAAATGTTTTATCCTTTTAACTTCTCTGTTGTTCCTGGTTTTCTTAATGTTGTTCCTACTCTATATGAGTGGGGTGAGTTTTTGCCTATATTTAGAGAAAATAAAGATGACAACCTTGCCCAACATCTCTGTGAGTTTCATGAACTCATGCACCAATGGGAGATACATCATGAGGATGTATTATTAAAGATGTTCATCTTCTCATTAGAAGAAGATGCTCATTAATGGTATCACTCCTTACCTCATGCTAGCATCTCCTCCCTGGGATAATTTCATGCATCTTTGATCAATAGGCACTGTCAAAATTTTTATTCTTCTAAGTTAATTTGTCATATTAATTGTTGTGAAGAATATAAAGACTATGCTCAAGGTATGACTGTTTCAAATGAAATTTGTGAGGGTGAAGGCTGCGAGGAGGAAGAACATGCCCTAGTTGAGTTTGTGTGGCTGGCGATATCACTTTATGCAAGGATGGATAAATTGAAGGCATATCGTGTTCACTTCTCTTTTGAAGAAAACGCAGATGATTTTCCAGTCCTGGGAGAAGATGTTCTTGGAAACCCTTGTTAAGAACCAAATATCAATATAGCATAGAAAAACCTTAGAATAAGTACTCAACACCTTGAAAAAGAGAGAAACTCAGATAACAAGCCTCTTCGAGGGGGAAACCTCCTTATGCCCACATAAATGTACAATTACAAGATGATTCAAAATGAAAATGTCTCATTGGTATATATAGGAGACTAGGAGGTATAATTATAGCTAATGGACTAAACTCAACATAAATAAAATAACATTACTAATATAATATGACCTAATTAAGGGGTAATGAGCCACTATTTATGGCTTAACATGCCCCTCCCCTTGAGACAAGTGTTGTTTGCAATGATTGAGTAACTCTGGATGCTTCTATATAAAAGAATCATCTTCCCAAGTGGAATCTTCAGCTGATAGTTTCCTCCATTTAATGAGATACTCTGAAATGGATCTATTCCTCAGCTGGTGAATTCTTGTGTCAGTGATGGCTTCAGGATCCAATGTGATTTTTCCTTCCTCGTCAAGTTCTGGAAATATAGTTTGAACTGCGATCTTTTCACCTATAACCTTCTTAAATCATGAAACATGGAAAACTAGGTGTACTCATGAAGATGTAGGCAACTCCAATTTGTATGCCATAGTACCAATATTTTTCAACACCTTATAAGGGACATAGTACTTTGGTGATAATTAATTATCCTTCTTGGCTTGCTTGAGGGAGATTTGTTTGTATGGTTGTAGTCTTAAAAACACCCAATCCCCTACTTCAAAACTTATTTCACTACGATGTTGATCTGCTTGTTGTTTCATACGATTTTGTGCCATGGTCAGGTTTTCCTTTAACATTTGGAGAACTTGTTGTTGATGCTTGATGTGATCTTGCACTGCTTGAACCTTAGATTTTTCTTTTAGAGAAGAAGTGATGGAAGGAGGGTGTTATCCATAGAGTGCCATAAATGGTGTCATTTTTGTTGCAGTATGAAAGGAACTGTCATACCACCATTCTTCCAAGGGTAACCATTTGAACCATTGTGTTTGTTTATCAGACACGAAGCAAAAAAGGTATCCTTCAAGACATTTGTTCACTATCTCAGTTTTTCCATCAGGTTGAGGATGATAGGATGACCTATGAGCGAATTGAGTACCTAAACAAGAAAATAATTCTATCCAAAAATGTCCAGTGAAGATGGGATATCTGTCACTTACAATAATATTTCGTCTGCCATGTATATTTTGAACTGTCTCCATGAATGTGGTGGAAACTGTACTAGATTTGAAGGGATGAGAGAATGCACAAAAGTGTGCGGACTTGGCCAGTCTATCAACAATCAACATGATGACACTCTTTCCTTCAGACTTTGGTAACCCTGTGATGAAATCCATGGAAACCTCCTCCCAACGCTGACATGGGATGGCTAATGGTTGTGAAAGACCTGGGGTCTTAATTGTTTCCATCTTATTTTGTTGGAAAACCAAACATTCCACCACAAACCTTTGAACATCATTTTTAAGGCCATCCCAAAAAAATTCCTTCCTGACCCTATGGTAGGTTTTTAAAAATCTTGAGTGCCCTCCTACTGGATAGGTGTGCAATTCCAATAGTACCTTTTGTTTGAGTTTGGATTTCTTACATAAATATAAGCAATCTTTGTACCATAGTGAATCATTTTTCCATGTAAATGTATCTGATGTATAGGAATCGTGCTGCAACCTTTGAATGAGAGTCCACACTTTTTCGTCATTCTTCCATTCATCTCTTTCTTCTATTATCCAATCGGGTTGGATGATTGAGATAGCACAGAGAAAGGCCTCAACATATTCATCTACCACAACATTTTTCTTCCCTTTTTTATAGACAATTTCAAAATCATAACCCAATATCTTGGTTATCCATTTTTATTGTTCTTATGAATATATTATTTGTTCTAAGAAGTATTTAAGACTATCATGATCTGTTTTGACCTTGAAGTGCCTACCTATTAGGTAAGAATGCCATTTCTTCAATGCATGTAGTATTTCCATCATTTCCTTCTCAGAAATGGGTTTGTGTAAGTCCTTTCCCTTGAGTGGTTGACTTTCAAAATCCATGGGCCTTCCTTCTTGCATCAGGACAACACCAATTCCATTTCCCGAAGCATCACATTCCAAAATAAAGGTTTTTGTAAAGTCTGGGATGGTCAAGACAGGGTCTTTGCACATCACCTCTTTAAGTTGTTCAAAAGATTTAGTTGCCTCTGGAGTCCATGAAAATGAATCTTTCTTAGTTAGTGTCGTTAAAGGTGTTGTTATTCTTCCATAGCGTCAAACAAACTTGTGGTAGTAACCTGTCAAACCTAGAAATCCTCTAAGATTCTTCAATGTTTTTGGAATCGGCCAGTCCATCATGGCCTTAATCTTGTTAGGGTCTACCTTGACACCTTCATGAGATACAATATGAGCCAAATACTCTACCTCCTTCACTCCAAAGAAACATTTAGATGGTTTGGAATATAGTTGTTGCTCCTTTAGTAGTTGTATCACCTTGTCAACATGTCACACATGATCCTCCCAAGACTTGCTATAGATTAGTATATCATCAAATAATAATAACACAAATTTTCAAAGGAAGGGATTGAAAATGGAATTCATCAACCCTTGGAATGTGTAACGTGCATTTGTAATGCCAAAAGGGATGACCAAAAATTCATAATGGCCTTCATGAGTTCGGAATGTTGTTTTTGGGATATCTTCTTCCTTCATTCTAATCTGATGATACCCTCAACGAAGATCCAACTTTGTGAAATAGATTGCTCCATGTATTTCATATAACAATTCATCAATGACGGGAATGGGAAACTTATCTTTAATAGTGATCTTGTTGACCTCTCTATAATCTAGGCACATACGCCATGAGCCATCTTTCTTGAATACCATTACCATCAGTTCAGAGTAAGAACTTTGGCTAGGTCTAATAATGCCATCCTCTAACATTTCTTCAACCATGCGCTCAATTTCACTCTTCTGGGCATAAGGGTATTTGTATGGTCTGATGTTAGGAGGAACATTGCCAGGAATTAGGTGAATATCATGATCATAATTTCGAGTGAGTGGAAGTCCTTTTGGAATATCTTCAAATACTTTAGAATGCTTATCAATGATCCCTTGGAGATCTAGAGGAATAGATGGCTTAGATGTTTGAACATCTAGTGAGCATAGTTGTGCAATAACACCGTGATTCCCCTTTTTCAATAATTGTTTCATGCCATTAGAGATTATCACCTTACTGGGTTTCCCTGTGATACCTCTTAGCTCAATTTATTTTCCTTCCAATGAAAATTTCATGAAAAGTTATTGAAAAATAAAAGCCATTGTTCCTAATGACTGTAACCATTGGATTCCTAGTACAACATCAGCACCACCCATGGGTATAGAAATCATTGGACTATTCGTTACATATTCCCCCATAGTAAGATTGATCTTATTGCATTTTCCTAAGCAATTGATAGCTCCTCCATCTGCAATCATTACTTGAAACTCTGGTGCTCGATATACAAAGCAATTGAGATCTTTGGCTAATTTATAGTGAATGAAATTATGAGTACTGCCATAATCAATTAGGACTATTACCTTTTTCTTTTTGATATATCCTTCGATCTTGAGGGTTTGAGGAGTGTTAATTCCAGCTAATGCATTACACGATATCATGGGAGTCAACTCTTCAGACGAAATTGATTCTACGTTTTCATCTTGAGATGGTTCTTTTTCATGTTCTTGTTTTTCTTCCTCTTCACAATCTATGTATAATAATTTCTTCTAACCACACTTATGTTCCTTACTGTACTTGCTGTCACAATTAAAGTATAAACCTTTCGCTTTTCTTTCCTCCAATTGTTGAGGTGTCAACCTTGTAGGTTGAGGTGTTTTAGAAGAAGGAGCATTATTCTCTCTATAGATGTTAGGATTGGTCCTTCTAGCAGTCATAGCCATATTTTTACTTTCAACATTTCTTGCCACCCTAAATGCATTTTCCAATGAGTTGGGTTCCCAAAGGTGAACCTCATGTTGAATGTTATCTCTTAAAGTTCCTATGGATACATCAATCAAGTGCTCATCTGGAATATATTTTACCTTTATATTCAATCTTTGGAACTTCTCAATGTGCTCTGTAACTGAACCCTTTTGCTTGAGATTTATCAATTGGCTAAAGAAGGTATTACTCCTTGTATCCTCATAGTGTGCTATCATTTCTTCCATGAAAATTGTCCAAGTGACGAGTGATTTACGAGAACAAAGCCATCTATACCATACAAATTGATTGGGTTCTAAATATAAAGAAGCAATTCGTACCTTTTGTGTAAGTGGAACATTATGTAGATCAAAGAATTTATCCATCTAAAGTATCCATGTGATAGGGTCCTTGCCATCAAACTTCCACATATCAATCTTAGGAACGTGGTTGGTATTCAACAAAAAGTTAGAGTTTCCCCATTCTTGATTCACATTCCTTGTGTCCTCATCATGAATTTCATGGGATACATTTTAAATTTCAGGTGTCCTCTCTATTACGAAAATTTTCAATCCTTCCATGATCTCCTCTTTTAAACCATCCATCTTAGTATTTATTGCCTCCAACTTAGCTTCCATATCTTGTAGTTCATCTTTTGTTACTGTCTTCTTTTGTAAATCATTTATGTCCCTACTCATTTCTTCACCTTCATCAAGAGTCCAATTAGGATTTTATGGAGGCTTATTTGGTGTAGAAGTTCCCTTTTTGGGTGGCATGTTGGCCAAGTATCACTTTTAAACCTTGATTTTGAGGTGGTTTTGCTAGACAATCTTTCTTCTGCTGTATCTCCAAATTTTCAGCCCTTCTGGGTATGAAACTTTATTTTTTGTAGTTCTATGATATTTTTTCTCTGCAATTCCATAGGTCTAATCAAAATTGGATGTGCCAAGTGGAATTTATAGTAACTTCCCCACAACTTGCTGATTTTTGTCCTTTCCAAGAGATCTCACTTGTATAGCGTTCCACACACAAAATAAATGATATAAATTCTGAAACTCGTACCAGAAATACTACAAACTGCCCACTATCCAATGAAACTAGTCTCACTCAATTTTGATACTCTAGGAAGAAGTTATGATTGTTTTACCTGGAACACCTTCTTGAGACTAGTCAATAGGACTGTTCAGATACCCTATCTTCCACAGGGTGTATCTATAAATTTAAGATGAACTAGAAGTTGAAATTTTTACCACAAATACCTTACTAATTTTCATGAATATCCTATGGATTTCAAGTTTTGAAACATTACAGAAAATCTTTTATAGCGAAAATTCCGCAATGACTCAATTCAGGATGATTCCAGAACCCTATCTTGCACAGGCTATATCTCCGAAATTATAAGGCCTCAGGAGCTGAAATTTTAACCCAACATACCTTGATCCGTATACTAAATATCCTCCAAGTCTTTACTTATGAAACATTGTAGAAAAATAGTTATAGCGAAAATTCCAAGGTGTCTCAGATGTACCAGTGAAACCCCAAGACCTTGAGCTCTGATACCATATGTTAAGAACCAAATATCAATATAGCATAGAAAAACCTCAGAATAAGTACTCAATGCCTTGAAAAAGAGATAAAAGCATACAATAAGCCTCTTCGAGGGGGAAACCTCCTTATGCCCACATAAATGTACAATTACAGGATGATTCAAAATGAAAATGTCTCCTTGGTATACATAGGAGACTAGGAGGTATAATTACAACTAATGGACTAAAGATGACATAAATAAAATAACATTACTAATATAATATGCCCTAATTAAGGGGTAATGAGCCACTATTTAGGGCTTAATAGCCCTTCTCATGATGATGAGGTTGAGGATTGCATAGCCATAGAGGCAACATCTTCTTCCCCTGATGCACCTGATTTATGAGATTTAAATGAACATATAGTTGTGTATTAAGATGAAGAGCAGCAGAGCCCTGCATCATATTTTGAGGACTCACGGAGCTTCCATCCTATGTATGACGGCTATGAATCATATTATGAGCTGAATATGAAGGATTTCCAAGATCATGCAATATATCCTTTTCCTTTATACATTAAGGAAAAACATTGTGTGGAAACCAACCATCCTGGGTGATCCAGATTCAGATCGAGGAGCTTGATGGGGTTCAAAAAGGCCTAAAAAACAATGTTCTCAGAATGGCATCAAAACATACGTGTGTGTAGGCCTCATCGATACGAACCCAACACAACTTGAATGGGCTCAAACGGACATCATATTCTCCTGATATCGTGTTCTGTTCAAAAATTCAAACACACAAAAAGTCAACAGATCAACAGTAAAAAATTCAACACTGACATCATGATAACGTCATCATGTTGATGTGGCAGAGGCACAAATGGCAGGCTGTACATATGACGTGGACCAACCAAGAGGTGAAACGTGTCACCTTTGAAAGGGTGACACATGGCACTCGTACAGTTGATGTGTCAGTCTCTGATGGTGACACGTGGCAGACAGAGACAGGTACAGATGGTGGACAGGTGGTCCAATCATTGACTGACATGTGGAAGGTATTCTTACGTGGCCAATTACTGACAGGGCAGAGTACGACATTGACACATGGGTGAATCATTGGTTGGCAAGTGGCATCCAAAATGGAAAATATGGTGGTGCCACATGGCCCAAACATGGGCTGCCACGTGGCCCAGACATGGGTTTCCACGTGGCACCCTGTGGTTGGCTCATTTGGTTGTATGAAAAAATTATGGTCTTTCCAAGTTTCAAACTTGTGACCTCCAACAGGATGTAACGCCTTGGGAGTAGGTTGGGTTCCATTGCACCAAGCATGAGACTTGGTTATACAACCCACTAAATTAAACTTAAAGTGTGGTTAAGTGTTGAATGGGGGTGGAAAGTGTTGGGGAAAATCCCCAAGCCCACGGATTGTATAACCCACATACGACCACAAGCGCAAAAGCTTCCAATATAAGCCATGGGCACAGGGGACCACGGGCTAAGGTTCCTACAACATTATTTTGGAGCTTGATACCTGGTGTGTAAGGTTTGGAATAGCCCAGGTTTATGTGGTTTGATATGACCTCCATTTTCGGTAATGGGGCCAGCGCACATCCCTTTGGGTTGGCGCTTGGCCATATATAGTTGCATATAACTGATTTAAAAGGGGATGTCTGCCTATTTTGGGGGCTTATGCCTATATTAAAACTAAAATGGGTTTTAAACCTATAGTTTAGTGATTTTCTCACTAATTTTTGGGTAGTTTTGGTTATTTTTCCATATCTTGGTGGATATTGGGCCAAATTGAGTGCCATAAGAAGTGGGACGTTGGGATTTGACCCATCTACCTCATGGATATATAAACCATTCCATTGTGAGGTTTTAAAAAAGCAAGAAGTAGCAAAGAACCTTGAAGCAAGTCAAAGAAGAACTTGCCAAGGTCAAGTAGTCTTGAGTAGTGCGGAGTAGCTGAGCTTTGGAGGCAGTTTCTGGGAGTTATACTACTCCTTTTTCAGTATCGTCTATTACGTCAGGATTCTGAGATAGAGAAGAATACAACTGATTCATTCATATCCCTATATGATGTGATTATAATACAGATTGTAAGAATTGAAATTGTGAATAGAGAAAGCCTCCCTCACTAAAGACAAAGTCCTGAAGATGTAGGCGAGATTGTTGAACTCCGTTATCAACTTCTTGTGTACAATTGGTTGATGGTTTGCTTTATTTGGGATATATTCTATTGCTCTTAATTATTTAAGTCTTTTTCATTTTCATATTGACATGCACCGTCAGAAAAAGGTCTTGATAAAATTGAGGTCATAGTCCGTAATTGCTAAGCTTTGATTTTTTGATCATGTGGTATCAGAGTAGGATGACTTTTGCAGGAACTCTGAATATGGGGAAAATATTGAAGAGAGTCAGACTCCAGGATCTCGAGGAGATTAAACAAACAATTCAGCGAGAGAATGTTGAACTACAAAGATTGGTACAGATTCTCAAGGAAGACAGGGAAAGAATGTGAACATTGATGTTGGAAATAGAAGCAAGGCTAGTTGGAGGAAGTCCTTTAGTTAGAAGCCCGATCCCTGTCAGGGATGATGGAACTCATCCATTCCAGAGGCAATCCGATGAGGAGGATTCATATACTCCTTCTGTTAGCACTAGGATTCACCTTCTGATTGCAAGGAAGGTAAGCCCAGTACCCATCAAATTATATTTGAAATTATGAGTGTTTTTTGAAAGGTTGAATGGGAAAAACTCAAAATGATAATATCAAAACTCAGAAACAAGGATAATATGTACCAGAAAATAATTTCTTGACTAACTTCAACCAGTATTTTGGGAGTAAATGTGGATAAAAGAAGACTTGAATGAGAGGAATGTAAGGGCTACTGCAAACATCAGGTCCACAAAAGCTTAAGGAAGAAAGTTTCTTAAAACAAGATCTTCCTGAAATCAGAAACTAAGGGGCTAAATAAACATCATGACAACAAAATGATCAAACATCCATCATATCATTACCACATCTATTCATATGAAGCATTCAAATATGAACATTTAGCATTAGAAGAAGATAGTCTGAAATAGAAGCCGATTTCTATTAGTCAAAAAGTCTTAAGTCCAGTACACACTAGATCACAGTCACTTTATCCAAAATATTACAGTTTAGGGATCCTTTCTCAATCATCTGAAACTTCTAAAGAAATTGATCTATCTATTTATAACAAGAAAGGGATGCAACATCTAGAGGTACGAGCTGGCCTCCTTTCCTTAAAAATCTCTAAAAATTTATTTATTCTAACAACTAAGATAACAACCTATGCTATAAAACAAGTAAGTGTTGGTGACTAATCCAATCATGCTTCTAACTTCTTTGATCCTCTTTTGATGCTCTACTCTTGTTTTTCCATGTGTCCCTTTAGGGCCTGTAGTTGTCCTCTGGATGCCAACTGCTACTTCTATCATTTACTCCATCGTTAACTTATTCAATATTGTTGGCCTAGTATTCCTAGATCCCTGGTGTTTGCTGGTAAACTTCCTTGTGTAGCAACTCTGGGTAGCACACCTTAAAATGTAACAAGGAGAGAAGGTAGCACCTGTAGGTAGTGCCTCTGTGTTGTGTATGTGTGTAAACTGGCTCCCTGTCAAATATAATGCCATGCCTATAGGTTGTGCCATTGTGTTTCACTCATATACAATTTCTGCCCTCTGTGTAATATTACGTTGTGCTTTACGTAGCGCCATTGTGTGTATCTTCTTCTCTCTGTAAGATATTATGCACCGCCTGTACGTATCACTACTTATGTTGTGTTTGCATACAGCTTTGGGTATCATTGCCAGAACGCAGTGTCTTTGAATCTAGGACATGTGCAAAGCAATGTGTGTCCTTCCAATTATGACATATGCCTTGACTATACCATAGATAATGCCATTTACCACTGAGTGAAGCTAGCACTTTAGAAAAAACTCAAAATCCATAAAGCTAAATGCCTAGGAGCCTGTATAGATGGAAAACATAGTATCTGCATATTAGTTAACCCCCCAAAAAAGGAACAATTCCCAAAAATGGAGCTTACCCCTTACCAACTATTTTTTCATCCTAACACATAGCCTCACACTCTTTCTAGTAGAAAGAGTCTCTTCAATTGGCTCAGCAGATTTCTTCTTCCTAGCGCTGATAGGCTTCTTCAGTGTGGATGAGCTCTCCTTAGCTGTTGGTTTATCATTTTCAATGGAAGCTTCTACCAACACCTTTAAATTTATTTGAGTTTCCTCATCTTGCAAGTGTCTCAGCTCTGCCTTTATCTTCCTATTCTGAGACTGAAAGTCTATGTTCTGTCTATAAACATTCTTCAGCTACTTACAAAGAGGAAACACCTTTCTCGCTACGAACCTTGCCAATTCTAGGGTATGGTTGTAGCCAATCATGAGCTCATTCATCTGAGCCAAGTGGACCTTTTCTTATGCTTTGAGACGAGCTACTTCTCTCCTTACATCCCTAACCTACTTAATAAGTCTTTTGTAGGTCTGGCTGCCAAGGGGATTGGGGACATGTGTAGTCTCAGCAGGCTTCTTCTCGTCATTTTATTCCATATGTACATGAGTTTCCTTGCATGTTTCATCAGCCTTATCAAAACCTTTTCCTTTATACTTCTTCTCTTGTGCAACAAACTCTTCTTTAAACTTCATAGGTTTTTCACAATATTTCACAAAGATTTCATATTTCCTCTCCAAAGGTTTTTTGGTACCTTTACCCTTGATTTTCTATACAGAGGTTTCTTGTTCTTCTTCTACAGATTTTTCAATTCCTTTCCCTTTCTTCTTATGCATAGGGGTTTCTTGTAAAGACTGCTCTTTGAGAACCCCCTTAGGAATTAATGACCTAGTGAAAGGTCTTTTACCCCTGATTTCAACTACTAGAGGAGGAGAGGGAAAGAGAAGCTTATTCCCTTTTTTAGATGTCACCTTGGTAGAAGAAGGAACTTCTTCTAACCCTGGTGGAGGTGGTGGTGATAAATCTCTATGTGGAGAAGGACAGACTTCCTCCTCAGCTTCCCTGATCTTCTTTTTGATCTCTGAAAAAGGGGCTCTGCTCTTTCTCTTCTTGTTGATCTCTGATTTAGTACTGGTAGGTGATGAAGGACCTATGATCTGTGATTGGGGAGTAGGTGTTGGGTCTAGATTGAAGTGAGAATTAACCAAAAAATGCTCCTAGGAAATCTCTTTCTTGCCCAACTCTTTAGAGACGAGTATCCTGATAACTCCAGAGTGGAAAAGACTAGAATCCACATCCTTATATTTGGCTTGCACTCTATGTGAAAGTTTACCTATGCTTCTGAGCAAGTAATAAGGAACATTCATCTGAACCTTACTAGTAAAATGTAACAACAACTTTATGTGGTAATGATACAAGGTGTTAAATCTCCCTTCACAACTAAAATATCTCTATGTGATTTTCAACATTCTGTCAAACTGGTCGATCAAATGATTCCTTGGCATACTCTTAGATAACTCGTTGGCTCAGTATTCAGGATTGAATATATCTTTAATGAAGCGTGAACTCAATACCATGGCCTTGAACCAATTTTCTCCTGAAATGGGGATCCCTGTTGCAACTAAGATGGAGGCTTCAATTACCTCAAATTCCAAATCTCCAACTCTAGTTTTCTTGCCATCATAATTTAATGCAAATTTTTTTGCTACTTCTGGGTGGCCTCTCTGCATGTTATGGAAGAAAGAGAGGCATCCTGCTCTTTGAAACATCTTCCTTGCCATGGGTTTTGTGTCAAAAAGGCACATGTTCATAGGTTATGTTCAAACTATCTTGCAACCTTTGTGTGCTTTCTTCAACTGAGGGGTTTCCATGACTCAAAATGAGGGTTCTTAAGAGGCTTAAGGGATGATATTGACTAGAAATATTCAACTTAGGTTTCAAAAGCACAAAGATGGCCCTCCAAATTAATAGTTCTTAGAAAATGAGCTTGACTATGAGAAATGGACCTTCAGACTTATACAGGCTCTCATAGTGTAGACTGTGAAGAGGTAATCCCAAAATGACTCTTCGTACAGGATGAAAGGAGGCAAAGAATAATCAGAGAAGGTTTGAGAAGTGCCTCTGCGTATCGCAATGCATGCATAGGGAATAGGCTATTGAAGACTTGCGACTTTCAAAGGTTCTAACAAACAACAATAATAATACCATGGATAGGAGTGAGGATGTTTACAGGTATGCAAATATGGCTCCCCTACTACCCTGAAAGCTTAACAAACCGAAACCCAAGCACTAATCTCCTGTGAAAATTAATATGCAAAGGAGGTTGCACAGGATACCTGTGAAGTCAACATATGTTGAGATCCTCGGCACGATCCTAGGATGAGATTGAGGAAACTTCAGCCTTGAAATATCTCACAACATCGGATTTAGTTGTCATGCGGTTGCCTAATCGGAATTGGAAAACTTACACAATGCATCACTACTGAACTTTTCAAATTTGGAAACGGTTACCAAGGATCATAAATGCAAGATCTTTTGAAATAATTTCAACCAACTTTTGGCACTGAAAACAAGGGACATGGTATTAGTCGTGGCAATCATGACTTGGAGTGGATGAATCATAAATTTGATAGGCACTACAGAACATCCTTCTAAGTGGGCAGTGCTTCCAAATCAAAAAATGATTGGACAGGTCAATGGAGATGATGAGGCATGCATGTGAGGTCATGAGTGAGGAGAGAGGTGTGTCACATCAGCTTGATGATGGGAGGTATCAACCTAGGGATGAATCACGAGAGGGGACATAAAGAATAGACCATGAGCTAAAAAGGGTTTAAGGATCAAATTGAGGATCAACACATGAGCTATGACTCAAAGGTTTAGTCATCCAAAGGGGTCCTATCAAACATAACATTAAAGGGATGAGAAATTTATTTTAAAGAAAAAATAAGAATCGAAGGATTTTTTTTTTTTTAAATGATAAAAACAAACTAAATGACCCAAGGTGACTTAGTGTGATAACACCTGCTACTCCAGTTGAGGAGAAATCGGTAGGAGAGGCCATTAGCACATTCTCTTCACCAGTATAAAGCATCCAATATACTCCAACATCTACTGTAGTTGATTAGGAGGTGGAATCCGACCATCTAGATATTGCAACATTTGAGAAACATACCAAAGGAGTTGATATGAGAGTTTTATCCAATTTCGGATACCAGACAGGATAAGGTCTTAGAAAATATGGCCAAGGCAGAGCCGAGCTGAGTGAAGTGTGTGAGCGTCCACTCCAGGAAGGATTGGGATATGCCAGAGAATCTTCTGAGGATGACAATCCACTGATTCTTTGCACACACTATCGAAAATTCGGACACGATGTTAACCACTATTGGGAGAGGCATCCAGAATTGACACCGGAATGGTTTCAGACTCGGCAAGGTAAACAGGCATCTCAAGCCAACAGTGACGTGAACAATGAGTCACAGAAGAAAGGTAAAAAGGTTGAAAGGTATAAATCCCCTTTGCCCACCTTTGTTGATGAGCATGCTAGAGTCATGAACCTTATCAGAAAAATGATTCCATGCACATTTTGTAGTAGCCATAACCATTTTGTTACAGATTTCTAGAAACAGAATGTATGTGGAAGAACAATCATGGAAACAATAAGTACGCTAAGATGTGATGACACGTCACTGCAGATCAAAAGGAATCTGCGAGTAAAGTCAGCGCAACCAAGGTAGGAGTCAGAGAAATCCGACGAGGATTCAACTTAGTCAGGACGTGATTCCATCAAGTTTCTTCAGGAAAGAAACACTCCCTCACATTTTCAGAAGAGCATACATTATGAATATAATTTTTGGAACATATATTTAGGGTTTTGACTCCCAACAAAGCATGTAGGGACAGAGAAGAAAAAAGATGTTGCAGAAAGACTAAAGGCCGCTACAGAGGAACAAAAGGACGCTACCAAAGGACAACAGGATGTTGTTGCAGAAGGTTAGAGGAATGACCTTGGAACTCCATTCATAGGAGATGAGTCATCAGCCTGGAACTGGGTAGATTTTATGCCCTATATGTAAATCGAGTCAGTGTCATTTTCATTGATGTAATAAAAGTGATTTGATTTATGGAATCACTTATTGAGTATAGTTAATGTTAAGTCTAGGATATTTTTCATTAGTCAATTGATGTAAGGATATGGTCGATTGATGTAATAAGCCTTTTAGGGAAAAAGAGGTCCTTATTGGGAAGGCGTGATCTAGATTTGGATCCAAGAGCTTGATGGGGCTCAGAAAGGATTAAAAATGAATGTTTTCATAATGGCGTCAAAACATACGTGTGTGTAGGTATCGTCAATACGAACCTAATGAAACTTGAACGAGCTCAAACGGACGTCGTATGCTCCTGATATCGCGTTTTAAAAAAAAAGTCAAATAGGCAAAAAGTCAACAGATCAACAGTCAAAAAGTTAATGTTGACGTCATCATGATGATGTGGCAGAGGTACAAATGGAAGGCCATATAGATGATGTGGACCAACCAGGAGGTGACACATGTCACCACTGAAAGGGTGACTTGTGGCACTCGTACAATTGACATGTTAGTCCCTGATGGTGACACGTGGCAGACAGAGACAAGTACAGATGGTAGGCAGGTGGTCCAATCATTGACTGACACGTGGAAGGTGTGCTTACATGGCCAATTGATGATAAGGCAAAGTATGACACTGACACATGGCATAATCATTGGTTAATAAGTGGCCTCTAAAATGGCGGATACGGTGGTGCCACGTGGCCCAGACCTGGGATGCCACATGGCACCCCGTGGTTGGCTCATTTCGTTGTATGAAAAAATTATGGTCTTTCTGATTTTCCAACTCGTGACCTCCAATAGGATGTAACACCTTAGGAATAGTTAGGGTGCCATTGCACCAAGCATTAGACTTGGTTATACAACCCACTAATTTAAACTTAAAGTGTGGTTAAGTTTTGAATGGGGGCGGAAAGGGCTGAGGCAAATCCCCAAGCCCATGGATTGTAGAACCCACATATGACCATAAGCGTGGAATCTTCCAGGATAAGTCACAGGTGCGGGGGACCATGGGCCAAGGTTCCAACAACATTATTTTGGAGGTTGATACCTGGCGCGTAAGGTTTGGAATAACCCAAGTTTTATGGGGTTTGATATGACCTCCATTTTCAGCAATGGGGCTGGCGTTTGGCCATATATAGTTGCATATGACCGAGTTAAAATGGGATGCACACCTATTTTGGGGGCTTATGCCTATATTAAACTAACATGGGTTTTAATTCCATAGTTTAGTGATTTTCTCATTAATTTTTGGGCAGTTTTGGTTATTTTTCCATATCTTGGTGGATATTGGGCCAAATTGAGTGCCATAAGAAGTGGGATGTTTGGATTTGATCCCTCTACCTCATGGATATATAAATCAAGCCATTGTGAGGTTTGAAAAAATCAAGAAGCATCAAAGAAGCTTGAAGCAGGTCGAGGAAGAACTTGCCAAGGTCAAGTAGTCTTGATCAGTGTGGAGTAGCTGAGCTTTGGAGGCAGTTTCCGGGAGTTATACTACTCCTTTTTTGGTTTCGTTTGTTGCGTCATAATTCTGAGAAAAATTAGAATACAGTTGAGTCAGTCAGATCCCTATATGATGTGATTATAATACATATTGTAAGCATTGAAATTTTGAATAGAGAAAGCCTCCCTTACTAAAGACAAAGGCCCGGAGATGTAGGC
Organism: Picea engelmannii; assembly: GCA_009831015.1. Lineage (NCBI taxonomy): Eukaryota > Viridiplantae > Streptophyta > Pinopsida > Pinales > Pinaceae > Picea > Picea engelmannii. The sequence goes on from ML807393.1 coordinate 92,398, forward strand.
GAGATTGTCAAACTCTATTATCAAATTCTTGTGTACAATTGGTTGATGGTTTGATTTCTTTGTGATATCTTATATTTATCTTAATTATTTAAGTCTTTTTCATTTTCATATTAACATGCATCGTCAGAAAAAGGTCTTGATAAAATTGAGGTCATAGTGCGTAATTGCTAAGATTATATTTTTGGATCCCTGGGCCTACAGAAGACCAAAAGCAGAGCTTTCGCACGGTTCCTATGTATGATGATTATGACTCTGATCCTTGGGAGATCCATGAAGAAGAGGAGGGAGAGCCAAATAAGCCATTCATATCCTTCCCTAGACCTAGAAGTGAGCATCCATCACCTGGGAGCAGTCAACCTATGCCAACCTTTCACTCACATATGCTTGCCATAGACATTCAACCAGAGGTGAGTAGCTGTAAGGAAGAGTAGGATTTTTGTTACAATTTTTTTGTACTTTTACACTTATTCTATGAACATGTATGGGAATACATGGAGTTGCATTTCCTTCATGTTTTGGAGTCGCACATCTTTATCTTGACATCAGCATTAGGAGGAAAGTTGAAGGATGTAATCGTTATGTTGTCACAGTTGCATTATTTTTTATCAGTCACTGCCAGAGTAAATGGTATTCCAGTTAGGAAGTTACTTGAATGGCTATGGTGGAAGTTTGCTTTCATCTAACACTATGTAAAAACTCAATTAGTCTAGGAGTGTACATAAGTAAGCTCCTCCTAGAGCCCATGTATTTTTCTTTCGTTTTCAGGATAGTGATATTGTCGGCCTTTAATCCTCAGCATGATGTTTTTTTAGCATGACTCCATACCCCAATGCATAAGGAGACTGGAACTGCTTGTTCTTGGGAGCTTGCAGGGAACATGTCATCCCCTGTGGAGCCAAATTTTATCACATATAACTATTAAGGGAAGCAGGTTTTTCGATTTCGCAACCTGCACAAGAAATGTCAAAGAACAGTGTTCAGAGAAGTCCATTTTGGGATCGAAATGCAAGAAACAGACGAGATCAACTTCAGCAGCGAACATTCCTAAGAATAAAAAATTGACAGCTCATAGGAATCAAGGGTTTGAAATATTGTTAAATATTATTTTTCAAATATCTGAAGTCCTGAAGTGGTCGAAGCGTCGAAGTGCCCAAAATGTCGAAGCACCCAAAGTCTTGAAGTGGCCAAAGTGTCGAATTTCCCAAAGTTCCCAAGTGGCCAAAGGACCGAAGTGAATCTGAGTCGTTGATCAACAGTAGCCACGTGTTGTCAAATCCATAGCTCTGAGTAAAAGCAATGAAGGTAATCAAGATTCAATTTTTTATTTTCCTGGAGCCTAGAGATCCAAAGTGGATCTTGACCATCCAAATCAAGGAGCCGCGTGTCTTCAAATCCCTAGCTCCGACGAATTTCCTTGGGGATAATAAAGTTTGACTATTGAGAAGTCTGAAGCCCAGAGCCATGAAGGGATCTCAACCTTTGGTCTCAGAAGGACCACGCGTCATCAGATCCATAGCTCCGGGTAAAAGAAGATGAAGGTGAGAAATTTTGGTGAAACCTCGTCTCACCACTTAAATGGAAATCCTAGTTGGACTTTCAGCAAGTCAGTTTTTCTGCAGGTTCCTACTGAAACACGTTTTCCTCTGGCAGAAGCTTGTGTCTGACAAAAGACTACATTTGCAGTCCTCCAAAGAACATGCATATGTAAAGCCTTGAATGAAAAGACTCGAGCACGCCTCTTCTTTTAGTGGCGAATTGTTATGAGTATATAGGAGTCCTTTGATATTTTTGTAAGGGTCATCATTTGGTTGAGTAGAGCTCCCAATTTTGTAATGCTTGTGATACCATAGCTATTCTCTGGTTTTGTAATCGATTTGATACTTTCATGTTAATAGAATTCAACTTCCTGTTTCTTTTCATTTTGTCTATAAAAACTTGTTTGAAACACTTGAGTATGGATGATCTAGCCGAGGATCATTATGTGGTTATAATGGAGGTTTTATTATAGCTACATCGTTATCAATTTTACTCATTTCCTTATGTTGTATTTTCCCTCTTACATTGGATGGCTAGAGCATGGAAGATCCAGTCGAGTTGTTGTAGTTGCAGGATGATGGAGGTTTGATCATTCTGTTGTTGTAACTGTGTTGCTTGCACCATATTTTAGTGTTTGAGGCTTGGGCTCTAGATTTCTCTTGAGTCTAAGATTTTCCTCCCCGAGCTGCTGGAAGGATTGATGCCCATAGTAGTCTCGTTCACCTCTCTCACTAAGTATTCCCTCTTCTCTCTCTTTAACTCAATTTTTCTGACTGAAGTTAGTGTGGCCCTCACTTCCTTGTGCATTTCATGTCAAGTTCTGTGTTGAACATCTTTCATTATTTTTAGTTTTGTCCATTGACCTCCATCCATATAAAACCAACATCCACCTAAACTCTGATGGGTACTAGGCTTACCTTCTCTTCAATCAAAGTGTGACTTCCAGTGCTAATGGAAGGTTCATGGTAAGGATAATTTAGAGAAAAATAAGAAATGGGTTTTGGTTTAATAGATATGGGTAAATCTCCCCTTTGACCCATTCCCTCTCTTGTGGATACTTAGCCCCAAATATTCAGTTGTTGCCATTTGTAGCTGGTGATACATTTTATTCATTATATTCAATTGACATCATTTTCATATTACATTTCTTTGGCTCTCATCCATATACTATATTTACTATATACATCACTTGGCTCTTGACCATATGCTGCATCTACAATATACATCTCTATTTTTGGTTTTGAAAATGGGGATGTTACAGAAAGGGCATATATTCAGTTCACCTCAGTTGTTGTCCATCAACATTTTTGAAATAGAGAGGATAGTACCAACACCAAAAACCCTAGGTTTTTCATGTTTTCTTATTTTATAGATTCTATTTGTGTTGCGCATCATTTTCCTGGGATGAGTTGGGAGTGGAACCCTAATTTATTCCCAATTCATGCTTATTTTTTCAGTTGTGGGAGGAGATATATACAAAAAATCTTTATGAGATTTGTGAGCATTTCCTAGTACCCTTATATGCTATCATTTATAAACAACACCCCCTAAGAATATACAAAAATATATCCAGGATATTAAAGAAATTGGGGATTTGTACATTGGGAAATACTATGGATACATTAGGATTTATGGTAGCATAGGTGCTCCTCATTTACTTCCTAATTACATACCTAAAAAATTATTGATTAGAGAGATAGCATACCAAACAATGAAGGATGGGGTCACAACTGCATTATCCATCGTTTTGAAGAGATATCGTCCAAGATTCCCTATAGTTGTAGGGGAATAGACCTTAAAAAATGTACCTCATGCCAAAACAGAAGCAGAATCCTTGAAATAATTTTTTTTGTGTTTAGGGAAACCTAGGAAGTATGATCCTAAAGGAATAGTGTTGAGTCATCTGAAATCTGTAGCATTAGTAAATCCCATCCATCATGAAGAAGAACCCAAAGAACATATTTTTAGGGGGACTATATTATTTGAGTAATCCCTATTCAAAATCAGATATTAAAATGAAAAAGAAATAATAAGATTGTTCGAAGAATATAAGGGGAAATGAACAAAGTAACAATGGAAGCATTAATAACCCAAGATATTATCCAAGAAGGAACCAAAATAAAATCTTGGGAAGAAAAAAGAAAATGAATAGTACAATAATTCCATAGAGGTCAATGAGAAATAAAAGAAAAATCAAGTGGAACAGGTAGAGTCAATAATGAAGGAAACATAGCAGAAAATAGCTAGGAAAGTAGAAGAAAAGAAACGAAGAAAAAGAGAAGAGAAAGAGGAAGTTGAAGAGAAAAGAGAAACAAATAAAGTAGAGAAGGAGAAAGCAGAGAAAGTTAAGGAAAATAAACAAGAAGTATAAAAGGAAAGAGAAACAAAAGAGGAAAATAAGAAAGAAGAAAAGAAGAAAGAAGCATAAGAGATCAAGAAGAAAGAAAAGGAAATAGTTGTTGCAAAGAAATTGAGAGAATAACAATAGACAGCTACACCATTGAGCTCGTTCCAAAAAATTCATGTATCGGGAATGCCTATAGACCTTGGAACCCCATTAAATGTTATACCAATAGGTCTGTATGGCACTATTAAAGATGTGGTGGTATTTGAGGACACTTTACCATATGTAAGGACATATTTCTACAACAAAGCTAAAAGGAGAAGAGCCACTAAGGATAATAAATGTCAAAGGATGTTGGAAGAACCCAAAGAACTAGAAATAAAGGAAAGGTCCATTTCATGGCCTCTGGGAAGTGATCCTAAGGAGAAATCCATTGGAACAACTTCAACCCTGCATGCTTTTGCATGGGATAATTTCAATATAGTGGGTGAATTGAGTGTTTCCTTAGATCAATGCAGACTTCAAATATCCTCATTGTAAGAGAAGTTGAAGCAGTAGAGGAATTATATGGGAATAGATTTTTCATAGGAGATGAAGGAAAAGGAATAATTGCACAGTGTTGAAGTTAATGACCTCAAAAACAATCACTCACAAGAAATGGACAAAATGAGAAAGGAGTATCAGGAACAGGTTGACATTTCAAGCAAGAAAAAGTGGAGTATCTCATAATTGGAAGACAAATTAGAACTAATGAAGATTACATTAGAAAAAAATAACCAGGAGGTGAACTCTATGAAGATTGTGAGAGGAGAAACAAAGGTAAATGAAGAGTTGAGGGAAATACAATCACAATTTTTCCATACATTAGGTGATATACAAAGGCATTATGATGACTCGGTGATGTTGCAAGAACAAGTTGTTGAATAGAGGAGCCAATACAAGGAGGCTCAACGTGCATTTTATAAAGTGTAATATTGGTAGGAGAGGCATACCTAGACACCTAAACAAATTCCCAGATATAGTGATAAACGTAAAATGAATAATTAGATTCTATTTGATTCCTACAAGGAAATATTTGATGAGGTTAAAGAAGCCATAGATATGGGGACCAAAACCTACATCGGGATTTGGAGATATTTCGATGAGTATTAGAATATTTTTCAATAGAAACCATGGCATGTTTGGAGGAGGAAGGTCCCAATGATATGAATCTTAAAGAGGTGATAGAGAACAATAATACAATAAAATTCGAGATAAATCAACTCAAGGATATGGGGAAATATAGTTTGAAAAATTATTTGGTTAATGTTATCAAACTAAATACTTTAGCCAAAAATTATGTCAAGAAAATTGAACAAGAAATCAAGGGGGATGTGGTCATGAAGCTGTGTGATGGGGAGCTACAGATGGAAAAGATGAAATTGGGAATATTAGAAGAAGTCCACAAGGACTTTAAATTGTGTACCACCTATATGGAGAAGAAAGCATATGAAGGACCAGTCCCATAGTTTTACATCTTATCTCATGTACAAGTCTTTTGAATTTTGAATAGAACAAAATTGTAGTATGAACAGTCAAGAATAGGAAATGAACAGTCACTCGAATGGAAAAGACTCTCTCATAACTTAAGCTTTCTCTCTTGAAGAGATATTAATATAGGAGAAAGGGAATCTTTCCCATTTTACACGAGAGATGGTAATATTACCTCTAGATAAATAAAGAGCAAGAGCCAATTCAAAAATTATGATTGTTGATGAATGTGCATGGGACTATGTTGCAGATAAGAGAAGCACTCTTTCATCATTATTCACATAAGGGAGTCCCACCTATTTAGTATATTATTAGATATATATAAGAAATAAGGCATTGCAACCCATTTGCAGGCAGGGATTCCATGTTGCAATTTTGGGCGTCAGAAAACTGGCGACTCTACAAAGAAATTTGTTCTCATAAAATTTAGAACTCAGAATGTTTGGTTTCGTAGACTGGTAAAAGTTGATGATCAAAAACTACTAGAAAAGAATAGTTATGCAATAGGGGGAAAATGATTGTGTTATCACACTAAATTGCCTTGGATCTTTAGTTTGTTTTAATCCTTTTTTAAGCCTTAGATTTTTTTTTTTTAATTTTTATCCCTTTAAAGTTATGTTTGTTAGGTCCCCTTAGATAAATAAACCTTTGAGTCATAGCTAATGTTTGATCCTCAAATTGATTTTTTTGACTTAAACCCTTGTTAATTCATGACTTAAAGTTTTGGACCCCTTCATGATGTGTCATTAGAATAGATTCCTCCCCTCCCATGACTAGACTGATGAGACACACCATTCCCCTCACTCATGACCTCATGAGAATGCCTTGTTATCCTTAATTACCTGTCCAATCATTTTTCAAGATGGAGTGTTGTTCACTCATCAAGAGGTTTCTTAGCGCCTTACCCGTTCATCATGATTTCCACCATGATTTATGATTACCGTGACTGATGCCATGTTCCTTGTTTTCAGTGCCAGAAGTCAGTTAAAGGATTCCTTCAAGATCTTTCATTTACAAGCCCTGGTAATGATTTCTAATTTTGAAAAAATCAGCAGTGTTGCACTGCGCAAATTCACAAGTTCTGAACAGGCGACAACAGTATGACCATATTTGATATTGTGGTAGATACGGAGGCCAGAAATTTCATGACTTCACCCCGTGATTTCACCAAATATTCAAACAGGTGTTTACTCCATAGCTATCCCACATTACCTCCTCTTCACATTAATTTTCACTGAGAAATAGCACTCAGAGTCTGGATTATCAGGCTTGCAAATTGTGAGAGACTTTTCCTCACACCATTTTCTCTTTTCCTCTCATTTCAAACCTATGAACTTCACACATGTACGCCAAAGTATGTAACACCCATCCACCATAGCCATCGAGCTTATAGTCTATCCTCTAGATACACATCACACTACACAAAGGTGTTTCTTAACCATACTGTGTATCCCCTACCTCCTTTGTTATTCAATTCGAGCATGTTTTCCCAGTTTCAAAAGATAAATTACAGGAGTACCTTCTCATTGTTTAAACATTCAGTGCTTGTACAAATCTAAGGGTTTCATTCCCACAGTCAAAACTTGGCTTACCAACACCAGTCTATTTAAAAGGGTCATCCTTGTACATTTGAAGCCCGATTTAAAGTATTCTCGGTTATTACTATCCCATAAGCCTTTAAAATCTCTCATTTTGATCCATGGAGACTCCTCAATCGAGGAAGACATACAAAGGTGGTAAGGTGGTTAGGACAGAACCTGTGGACATGCATCTTTTTTATATAGAGGCCATGGTAAGGGAGGTCTTTCAAAGAGTGGGATGCCTCTCTTTCTGCCAGAATATGCAGAGAGTCCATCCAAAGGTAACAATACAGTTTTCATCACACTTTGATGGCAGGATAACCAAGGTTGGGGATTTGGAATTTGAGGTGACTGAAGCCTCTATCTCAGCTGCAACAAGAATCCCCATTATAGGTGAAAAGTGGTTCAAAGCCATGTATTTGAGTTTAGCCTATGCTAAAGATCTCTTTAAACCTGAACATCAAGCCAGTGATTTATCTAAAGGTGTACCAAGGGGTCAATTGATTGAACAGTTTGACATAATTTTGAAGATCATCCAAAGATATTTTACATGTGAAGGGAGATTTAACACATTGTACCAGTACCACATAAGGATTTTGCTACATTTTACTGGTAAAGTTGAGATAAATATTCCCTATTACTTCTTGAGGAGCACAGGTAATATGTAATATAGGATACAATCCAAATCTAAGGATGTGGATTCTATACTTTTCCACTCCAGATTGATCATAATGCTAGTCTCTAAGGAATTGGGTAAGAAATATATTTCATGGGAGCATTTTGTTGTTACTTATCATTTCAAGTTGGATATAGTATCAACTCCTCAATCACAGAATGCAAGTCCTTTATCACCCACCAGTGTTATTAAAGTAGGGACCAGTAGGAAGAGAAAGGGAAGAGCCCCTGTTCAGGTTTCAAAGGTCAACAAGCAAGTCATAGAAGCTGAGGAGGAATCTTGTCCTTCCCCAAAAATATATTTTTCACCACCTCCTCCACCAGGTTTAGAAGAGGTTCCTTATTCTACCAAAGCTACATCCAAGAAAGGGAAGAAGCTACTCTTCCCCTCTTCTCCTCTAGTAGTCAAAATCAAGGGTAAAATACCTTTCACAAGGTCATTAATTTCTAGGGAAGTTGTTGAAGAATAGTCCATACCATAAATCCCTATGCAAAGGAAGAAGAGTAAAGGCATTGAAAATCTCGAGGAGAGAAAATAAGAAACCCCTGTGAATAGGAAGAAGGGTAAAAGAAAAGTCACCAAGAAACCTGATGAGGTAGATAAGGCACTTCCCATGCAAGTGGAAGAGGAGACTGAGAAAATAAATATTGAGACTGTGCATGTCATTGCTCCTCCTGACAGCCAGACATTCAAAAGACTTATCAGGCAACTTAGGGATGAAACAAAAGAGTTGTCTCGGTTGAAAACAAAGGCCATGTATGACAGGGTGAAAATGAAGGAGCTCATGGATGGCTATAGCCATACACTTGACTTGGTAAGGTTTGCAGCATGAAAGGCTCAGCCCCTTCACAGGTAGCTCAAGAACCTTTATAGGCAGAATAGAGGTTTTCAATCTCAGAATAGGAAACTCAAGGTAGAGTTGCAGCATTTTCAAGATGAGGTAGCTGAAAGAAACTTGCAGGTATTGGTTGAAGCCACCATTGATAAAGAGACATCAGAAGTCAAGGAGAGCACAACCCCACTGAGAAACCCAATCATTTTTAAGAAGAAGAAGCATGTTGTGCCAAATGAAGAACCTCCTTCTACCATAAAGAGTGTGAGGTTAAGTGTCAAGGTAACAAAATAGTTGATGAAAGGTGAGCCCCATTTTTGAGGATGTTTCCTTTTTGAGAGGGTAATTTGTTTTTCAAATATTAACTCTACCATTTATACAAGCTTCTAAGCATTTAACTATCAAAGTTTTGGGCTTTTGTGAACTGCTAACTCCCTCAGTGGTAAAGTGCACTACCTACAGTACTGCCAAGTCACCTAAATATAATGTTTTTGTACATTATGCAAGGCCACTATTTTCTCTACACGTGTTCAAGATTGGAGGTGCTGTGTTTTTTATAGAGTTACCTAAAATTGTACACAGACACAAGGTAAGTGGCGCTACCTATAGGCACTACCTAATATCTTGCAGAAAATAAACCTGCACATAGGTGAAACACAGTGGTGCTATGTAAAGGCACTACCTAATATTTCACAGAGAACAAAGGTTGGCACACAAGCGCAGCACAATGGCGCTGCGTAAAGGTGATACCTAATATTTCACAGAGAACAAAGGTTGGCACACATACACAGAACAATGGCTCTACCTAAATGCGCTACCTTTTCTACTTGCCCAGTTGTGAAATACGCTACTCATACTACTACCTAAAGAGGCTAGCAACAGACATCAGGGATTCAAGAGGGCTAAGCTAACATCTTTTTGGATAGATGATGATGGAGAAGATTGTAGAAACAATAGCTGGCATCATGAGGATAGCCACATGCTCCTAGAAGACACATGGAAAAATAGGAGTTGCACAACAAAAGAGAATCAAATCAGTTTGAAGCTTGGTTGGATTAGTCACCAACATTTTCCTTCTTTATAGCATAGGTTGTTAGATAAGTTGTTAGGTCAAATAAATGTTTAGAGATTTTCAAGGGAAGGAGGCCATCTCGTACCTCTAGTTGTTGCCTCCCTTTTGTTATAAATAGATAAGTCAATTGCTTTGTTAGGTTTGGATGGTTGAGCAAGGCCTCCTTAGACTATAATATTTTGATGAAGTGACTGTGATCTAGCTATGTACTAGACTTAAGACATTTTGGCTAATAGAAATCAGCTGCTCTTTCTTCTTTTTTTCTTCTAATGCTAAATGTTCATGCTTTGAAATCTTCACATGAATGATTGTGGTGATGTTATGGTGGATGTTTTATCATTATATTATCATGATGTTTATTTAGCTTCCTTAGTTTCTAAGTTCAATAAGATCTTGTGTTAAGAAACTTTCTTCTTTAGGCTTTGACATGATGTTTGTAGTAGCCCCTACATTCCTCTTATTCAAGTCTTCCCTCTATTCATACTTACTCCCAAATTACTAATTGAAGTTAGCCAAGACCTTGATTGTTGGTGCATGCTAGCCCTGTTTTCTGAGTTGGAACATTATCATTTCGAGTCTCRTTCCATTTTACCTTTTAAAACACTCTTACATTCATATATAACCTGATGGGTACTGGGCTTGCCTTCCATGCAATCTGAAGGTGATTCCTAATGCTAACAGATGGTTTAATGGAAATAATGATACAGGACTTTGGGGAATAAACTATGGAAAGTTAGATGTATGAAGGGAGTTGGTACTGTATGCATAACAATCAAATAAGATTCATAACTGATAATGATTTTAAGAATTTCAAGGAGAATGCTTCTGATATGCTCTTGAATCTCAGGATGGATGGAAGAAAGGGATAGCAGAAACAAGGAAGAAAACAAAACCAACTATACTACAATAGTATTGAAATAAAAAAGGTATTCCAACGCTGTATCAAAGGAGGACATCATGACATCTATGTGTATCTTATTTTCATCGATCAACAATATTTACAGAATGAGATTTCTATGGAAAAACTGATCCAGACTCTATTTTTGATGACCATGCGAAACCAACAACATAAATTGAAACTCAATAAGCCTAAAAAAAATAGTAAAACAAAGGATTATATACGTCATTCATGTTTACACAAGCGTCAGTGATAAAGTTGGTTCCACATAATGTTTCAAGTGGGAACCATTAGCACTATAAGAAAACAATCTCTCCAAATCCTTTAGAAGGTATGAGTTTGTGCCAAGGATAAAAGAGATTTTGAGAGGACCTAGCCATAATTTTTGAATTTAGAATGTCTCCCTCTTTATGCATGGGCTGATTCCCATAGTAGGACTGTGTCATCAATCTTGAATTCAACAGCCTTGGCTCATTTGTTAAAATACTTTTTCACCGTTTGTTGCCTTCTTTTTAGGTTCTCGAAGGAAAAGTTTATTTGTTCTTCTAGGGCTAACAATGAATTTATCCTTTGGGGAACATTAGAAGAATTTAATTCTTTAGTCTGTAACATCGACCATAAGGAGTAAATCTTTCGCTTAGTAGGCAGAATAACCTCTTGGTCATATACAATCTGAAATGGAGTAAATCCTATACTTTCTTTGGTGGTTGTACGATCTTCCCAAAGAGCATAAGTGAGAAGTGTGTGCCACTGGCGAGGTTTGTATTCTATGGTTCTATTTATGATCCTAACTATATTCTTGTTAGTGGACTCTGCTTTCCCATTTCCCTGAGGGTAATAAGAAGATGAGGTGAAATGTTTCAAATGTAAGCACCATTTTCTCTTTCAACCTCTGTATGTATGCTACCTTTCCTTTTGTATCCCACGTACAACCTCAGAAAACTAGGGTTACTAGTTTTTTGTAACCCTGAAACTTTTGGCCCTTTAGAACTTTGTTGCCTTTGTCACTTCCACCTGTAACCTATCACTACATCCAACTTATGCCATTTGTTCCATTTCATCAATGAATCATCTCCAACAACCTATGCATGTCCCTAATTCATACATCATCATACAACATTGATATCCCTCAACCATATCAAAACTGTACCATACATAAGAGTGTTGCTCACTCAACCAACCAACCATCATATACCATATCCAAGTATAGGACCAACCATATCAAGAATTCCTCAAGCATTCACCATCTCATAATAATATCTAAGAATCAAAACAAAAATGTGACCATACCATAACTTGTATAGATGATTTGAACTTGTAGAATGTTAACCTGGGAACTTGCTTCAGACTTCAGGAACTCGACACCAACATCTACTCAATGTTTCATGGTGTTTGCACATGTAATCTATCACCTATTATGCACATCTCATATGTATGCTACCTCCTCCACAGTACCCCATGTATGTACGCTACCTCCTCCACTGTAGCCCGCATACACCTCATAAACTAGGGTTTTTCTGAAACTCCGAGATCTCCATCGTCGACCCTCCTTTTCTACTTCAGAAAATGATGCTACAACCTCAAAAAAATATCAATAGATCACAATATAGATAATAAATGAATAATTTTTTGAGTGAACAAATGAATGACTCCATGAGGTTCTTTTATACTTGTGCTATCTAACTCCTTTCCTTATTTTAGGGCTTCTATGGTTTTCTTGTTATAAAAACTTTACCCCTTTGACTAGTTGATTTGTAACCAACTAGTGCTTCTTAACCCTTCCTTGGGGCTTCCAAATTCACAAGGCCATGTCTCCCTAACTATGAGGATCCATGTGGCGTACCATATATCACCAGAAATGGCATGCCATGTACTATCCATCTATGAGGGTATTTCCTGCATCCACATTGTCCTTCATGTCATTATTCCTCAATCAACTTCGGGTCCCATAACCACATCTAGGGGTTTCTTGTAGAAATATTCAAAGTATATTCCCATGAATGACATTCTTAGAGATACGCCATAAGGGGAAAATTTGGAAGACTTCTCCAATTATACCCATCACATAAATCCAACGAGTTTTTCAAACCAACTAGATAAACTAATTGTCCAACAATCGCATCCACATCTCTAGGGATTTGAAAATTCTCCAAGAGTTGACATCAATCTATAAGGGTTGACATAAATCTCCAAGATCACTCTCCAAGGGTTGACATCAATGAAAACCAACTATCCAACAATATCCCCCTTTTTCATTGATGGCAACACCAACATTGATGGAAACACTTAGACACAACAATACTCATTCTCCCCCTGTGATCATCACTCCTCATAAATGTTTCTATCTCTCCCCCTTTGACATCAATGGAAAAGGATATATATCTTTGGGGCTTCTCTCCCTGTCTATGTTTCTCCCCCTATCTCGATGCCTTTGATGTTTATCTTCATCTCTCCTCCTGGAATCATACCTTTGTAACCAATCATGGAAAAAATAATTACCTCTATGTGGGTATGTCTCCCCCTATCTTCTTTGAATGATGTTGTGTAATCACTGTGAAAAATATGCTACCATTGTAATATTATTCCCCTGTGGATGTTGTTGCTCTATCAGAACATTGATCAACTTCCCAACAATACTACATCAAGAATACCATGATATGATATTCCATTGAGGATCCTTGCACCTATCCATACATCAACCATGCATTAACCTATACCTATATCATTAACAAGTGTAGCAACCATGCACCAAACCTGTATCACAACAAGCACATCAACCATGCACCAACACCTATGTCATCAACATTTGTACCATACCATGTGCCAACCATGTACATCAACACACCATCAATGAAGTGCCTCAATCATATGCCAAGAATATGTGCCAAATGTGTATCAAGCATATATCAAGATCATCAACAAGTTCCTCTATCAATGTACAAATACTAATAACATCATCAACCATAAAACATGCCACCCATGTACCTCAAATAAGTTTCATATCACTCATGATATGCCTCAACCAACTACCATGAACTATATGCCAATGTATCCAAGATATGCACCACYAATGTATCTCAACAAGTAGACCTCAAACATCATGCACCCTATCAATTGTCTCAACCATATACCATATCACTMTCATTCATTCCATGTACCATATCACAATATCACAAGGATAACCCTCAAGTATATGCCAATATCACTCAAATGTGCATCAACCTACAACCATCACAAACATGTACCAATATGCSAAAACATGTATACAAATCATGTATCAAGAATCACTGCACAAATCACCAACTATATAACCAACAAGTGTCTCTCACATTGTACCAAGCATGTACAAATAATGTATCAATAAAAAKCCAAGTTATACATCATCAATATGTACCAAAATCACCATACCATACACCTTATGTATATGCCAACTCATAAACTAAGTGTCTCATTCATGTACCCAACTGGATTCTTTGTGGATGTACATAAGGTGTATGGTATGAATGAGACACTTAGTTTATCTTTGTGCATGTACATAAGGTGTATGGTATATGCTAACTCATAAACTAAGTGTCTCATTCATGCCAACTCACGCAGTTGGTGGAACTCTATTAAAAGATAAGTATTCATTTATGTGTTCATTCACATGCTATGTATTATATATGTTGTTACATCTWTGGTTTTGTTTGAATTACTGCATGTATGATTTTAATGTTATTTCTGCATCGGTCTGTGTATTAGAAGAATATGTTGTTTGTTTATGGTTTTATTTATAGGCAGATGATAGTTTTTACTTCTACGAGATAGCATGGCCTGACCTAGATGGTCGGGGGTGTTAAAACAAATTGGTAAAAAAGTTCAGAGAGGTGTCCTGTAGTGATGTTGCCTGACCTATTGGTGGCTAGGGACATCACAAATTGGTATTAGATACAAGGTTCAAGCACTGAGCCTGGATGGGCTGGATAAGTGCTCATTAGAACCAAGGTTTTAGGTGGAAATTCTATCAAGAGGAACCAATTTCGAACCTCAGAACATTCCTAAGTTGTTACACATTATTTTCTTCATCCATATGACCATTAATGATGTAAACCTATATGTTTCCTTTAGAGGGGTCAGTGGCCTAAATTCCTGAAGAAAGAAGGGAGAAGAAATTTCCCTGAGAGAAGAAGTTGTATTTTCCTTTGTAAGAACCCTATTAAGAAGGATTTATGCAGTCTGCTCTATACGCAGGGTGCGGAAATGCCTGATTTCCGCACCTTGCCCTATAGCTAGGTTATAGATTTTTCACAGGTTTCTCTATAGTTAGGGTTAGGCGACCTTCGTACATAGGAAAAACGATCATTTTCTCGATGCTTCTAGAAGGAGAAGCTTCTATGGTGAGGTGGCCTATGAATGGTTTGTATATTACTCGCTTTCATGATTTAGTGGGATCATCCTAACCTCCTCATCTTATCCTCTTCAGCTTATAAAAGGAGAGGATCTCTCATGGAGAAAGTTAGCTTGGCTTGGGATTAAGCTTTTGAGATTGGCTTGTTATTGAGTTTTGTAGCTTGGAGTTTTTTCATCTTGTATGTTGACTTTGAGCTTTGCTTTGTCAAGATAGATTGTGGGCAACTATCAGATCTACAGTCTCAAAATCCTTGGAGAAATAAGTGTGTGGGAAGCAAGGAACTGTTGGAAGGAACCTGACAACATCAAGGCATCTGGTTGTATCTTTCTTCCACATTCTTTAATACAGATATATGTTTCATTCCTATATGAATTTTATTTGTTTATATTGTATGATTCCTTGATCACGTACATAGTTTCATATCAAATAGACTCTTGTATTCTTCTCTTTGTTGTCTTGTGCTTATTTGCAATTATTTCTCCATAAGCCTTGCGACGGAGCTTGGATTGCATTGGCAAAGTTGGATCTTTGATAGTTAAAAGGTATGTTATAGATCTATTTCTCATTTGATTAATCGAAATCTAAGGAAAGAGAAGTGTAATGTCTTATTTTGTTCTAGTTTCATAGTGAAGCTAGGGGGATTGATTTGTGTCTGCACTTAACAATTAGCCCAATAACAAAATTGGCGACCATACTGGGGAACATATTGTTTTCCTAGTTTTTCTTTCCTTCTTTCTTTGATTGCTTGGTTTATGTTTGATTTCCACACCCTTCTTTGAGGGAAAGTGCGATGAATTAGGATTTCCGCACCCTACTTGTTTAAACCAGTGCAGAAACTCCGCACCCTACCCATTTATGGCCTGCGGCTATCAAGGATTTTCATACTATGTTAGTCTTCCAGCCTGCGGAGATTGTGAAAAAAATTGTTTTGGGTGGTTTTCCCTGCCCAGATATGTGATGTGGTTCTGGGGTGATTTGTTGGGTCTCATTACATTCTTCTTGAAAAAATTTGAATCTTCTTTCAGCCATCTTTGCCTTATTTTTCCTTTGTTTTCTTTTGAAAGATTTGATCTCTTCCTTTGAGTGTCTTTTTGTTACAAAGCATTCTTTTTTCTTTAGAATTGTTGGGTGAAAGAACTTATTTTTCTTTTATTGAATAATTCGTGTTAAAAGGGAAAGTTTGTTTGGGTTTCTTTGTTTTATATAGATTTGGTATTGCTTTTATCTATCTTTAAAACAAAAAGTTTTAATTTTCTTGCTTTACATTAGTTTGGGGACATCCTTGCCTTTGAAGTAGTGAAATTGCATAGTTTTTGGAATTTTTTGGTCTTGAATTATGAAAAATTTTCCCCCTCATGGATGGGGAGGGTCGTGAATTGTGTATTGGTGTACAGTCTCTTTGTCTCATTTCTTGAAATATTTATATTGACGAGTTTAATAAAATTTTGGGACATTGTGCATCTGGGAATGCTAAACATTTTCTCCTTCTCATAGCATAGCTTTCATCGAAATGAAAAGTTTTCATCTTCATCTCTTTGCATAACTTTTGAGTCGGTCAAAACACCATATTGTCCATGCCATTTTCCTTTTTGACTAACAATAGCCTTAAAATAAAACGCTTATTAAAATTGATTACACATTTTTATATTTTTTGGTAGAAAACCTACATTAGATTAGTTGTAAGGATTTGGAATAGGTGTGAAAGATAACTTTTCAAAGTTGCAAACAAACATAGAATCTTTAGTTAGGGAGCGGTGAAACCCACTTGCTACATTTTGTCCTAGGAAGCCCTTCTCACACAAGGGTCACACTTGAGGTCACATTCACACCGGCAGAGTTACTCACCCTGCCTTGTTGGTCATCGTGTAGAGATTGTGCATATTATGGGGGTCACTTGAAAGGTATAACCACAATGATGAGTGGAATCATTTCTAGTTGATTTTGGGTTAGATACCCTTCCCTTGTGCATGGATCGAATTGTCGATTGTTTCCCCAAGAATCATTGTTGTATTTGGTAACCTTAGTGGCCTATCTCTTTAGGGTCTTTACACAAGGTCACTATGGAGGGGCAAGTCTTCACGGTTCCTGGAATCGACATTGGCCAAACTCACTCAGGATTCTTCGAGGGTATACCCACATTTATGTGTGGGATCTTGCACCAAGGCATAAGTTCGTTAAGAAAGTCGTCAACGTAAATTTTCCACCCGCTCTATCTCAACCCTTTCTTACTTTGTCCTCGCGACGTTGGATTTCATCACCAACTAGTGTGATCATTATGAGAAAGTTTTGTTTGTTTGTTTGCTTACTAGATTTTTAGTGTGTGTTGTTTGTTTTTCCCTAGCAGACTCTAGGTTGGATATTTATTTTAACGGCATCATTTCATGGAATGACCAATGAAGGAACCCCTTTTTCAAGGGAACCTTTTCTTTTTCCTTCTTACATAAACATTGGTCCTCCTCACATCGCTACTTTGAGCCTTCCAGGTCTCACAATTGGATTACCAGTATGGTTGTTTTCCACCCAGGTAATCCCGAATGCATCTAGTGCTTCATTCGTAATCACTTCACCCTAAGAGCATCAACCTTATGTTGATCCTTCACTGTCTTCACCAGTAAGATCTTCTTCACCTTCTTCACTTGCAAGGTGCTCTTCCATTTCATCTTCTTCACTGAGTGAAATCTCCCAAGCCATTAACCTGGTGGATACGAAGAATAAGAAAAGGAATAATAAGAAGAAGAAAAATAAACAAGGGTCTAAACTTCCAACCACTGCTGAACATGTTGGAAAACAACCAGTTACTATTAATTGTTCTAGGAGTGTTGATGATATCAAGATCACCCAAACAACCTGTAAGCCCAAGTACCCTTGCAGTCTTTGTAAGGGTATCCATCTTCTTAAGGATTTCCTTGGTCTATCCAAGGTTATAGAAGCATGGTCTACACAACCTCGCCAACCCATGTCATCAACCTCTGAACAATGTGTTGATGACCTCCCATCAACTTGTCAAGATACTATTGGGAAGAAGAAAAGTAGAGTCAAGTTCCCAAGATGTTATGCAAAGGGAGTCATCTAACTCACATTTTCCCTCGTATGGATGAAGCCTCAAAAATACTGAAAGACATGACTATTTCACAGACCCAACTTCCAGCTGCTTATCGCAAGCTTACTCTCGACCCACATGTAGTTGATGGAATGATCGTTCCATCCCTTTCATCGATATGTTCGGTTAATCACGTAGTCAATCTGGTCACATCCTTAGTTCAACCACTTGACAAAGTGGTTGATCCGATCCCATCCTCGGTCAATCCCACTCTCCCGCTAGAGAGTGAAACCCAAGCAGTCGATCTGTTTCCACCCATCAACCCCATTCTACCCTTGGAAAATGAAACCCAAGTGATCGATCTCATCTCGTCATCGATCGATCCTACTCTCCCACTCGAGAGTAAACCCGATACTTACCATGTTTTTCCCATTGATACAAAATCTATCATGCCAGGGGGCATTCCTCCTTCTCCCATGGAACCTCCTCAAAGTAGTGAGGCCATCCTTTTTAATTGGGGTGTGCTAACTGGACCTTGTCTTCCCTCTCACATTCATTTCTAGATTACAGTATAGGTTTGTGGTCAGGACGTTCCTCAAACGTTGATAGATGAAGGTGTGTCCATTAGTATTTTTTCCTCTATTTCTTGGCAAGCTTTGGGTTTTCCTCAGCTTGCGCTAGTTACGCAGAATCTATTAAATTTTAACAGAAGAACCAATCAACCTTTAGGGACCCTTCCTCATTTTCCTATAACTTTGGGAGGGAAAACTATCGTTATTGATGTCATGGTATTCCAAGACCCCTTGGATTTCACTTTACTCCTTGGGAGGGATTATGTCTATTCCATGAAAGCTATTGTGTCCACTATTTTTCATGTGATATCTTTACCTCACGATAGAATAATTGTGACTATTGATCAACTTTCATTCATTGGTCCTGACTGGATGACCTCCCTAAATGGTTTTTATATGCAGACGGTATCGCCCCCGCCACAAGTTAATTATGTGGCGTTGTCTCCCATGCCTTCAACTGCTGATGAAGATGAGTTTCTCACTATAAGCTCAGTCTCTTATGACTTAAATCCATTAGTTGACATGGTGATCTCTTTGATAGGTTTTTTAGAGCTTAATAGCTTTACCCCTGTCGGGACCATTGACATGGTGTCCTTCCAGAGTGTGTCTCTTCTGTCCAATGAAGATCTCTTGGAAGCCATGACCGAGTTTTGTCCCTTGACATGCTCTCCTTCCAGATATTTTTCCTCTTGGAAGTCATGATCAAGAAGGGAGATGAGCATGATTTTCTGATTTCACACTCACTAAAAAATGAAACCAGCCTTGAGCATGGTTTTCTGATTTCAAGCTCATTAAAAAATGAAACCAACCTTGAGCATGGTTTTCTTATTTCATTCTCGTTAAAAAATGAAATAAGTTACGAGGATAGTTTTTTCGTCTATGTGGAAACCTTGTTAAAAAATGAAACAAAGGTTAGGAGCATGGTTCCCGTTTCTGTGTCAAGCTAGTTAAAAAATGAAACAGAGGTCTAGGGATTGAACCTGGATCCTTGATCATAGTTCTTGTTCATGTGTCAAGATCATTAAAAAATGAAACAAATTGTTGCCCCTCTTTGTTTGAGTCAAGTCCTTTGTCTAGCATTTGATGCTTCATTTCAGTCGCTTATGATGTTGGATGGGATGAAGCTTGGGGGGAATTTGCTTCCACCCTTTGGACTTCATGTTGAAGTTGAGTAGCTAGTTTCTTAAACTAGGGGTTAAGTACCAACCACCCCTGTGTTATGCATTGGGAAGTTTGGGAAGTCCAAGCATAGTTTTCTATCATTCAATCTTGTGTAAAAATGAAACCACCGACCTTAAGCATAGTTTCCTCTGGTTCAATCTTGTGTAAAAATGAAACCAAGTCTAAGAATAGTTTTGGTTAGTTTTTAAGCTTGTGTAAAAATAAAATCTATCCCAAGCATAATTTTCTTTTGTTTTAAAGCTTGCGTAAAAATGAAAACAATATCGATCTTAGTCTTTGTTCTTCCCCATGTTCGTAAATACATGAGAATAAGTTACCAAGCTTAGTCTTTGTTATTTCTTGCTCTCGTAAATACGTGAGAATGTAACCGAGTATACTTTTATCACTTTTTCGGACTCGTAAAGTTTATACTAAAAAGGAACCCCCTGGAGTTCCCTTTAAGCTCTTTTCAGACTCTATAAACATGAAAATATTTCCGAGCAATATTATTCTTTTCATGCTCATTAAAGTATTAGAAAGTGCATCTATTGAGCGATAGTTTATCTCTTTTTTCGGTCTCGTCATACTACTTTATGAAAAATGACATTTAAGAGTTTCCTTTAAGTGTTTTTCAGACTCTCTAAACATGAAAAACCCCTGAGTTGTCTTTCTTTGGACTCGTAAAAAAACATCGAAAGGCCCATATGGGACCGAACCACTCCTTCCTAGGGTTCGTTAAATATACTCCAAGGGACTCATCTGAAGAATGAGATTACATATACAAGAATATGTTATCCTCCTCAAGCTTGTGTAAAAATAAAGAGGTACTCGCCAGAAATGGTGGGGGGAAATTAGGAAAGAAATGTATCTAAACCTGTATTCTATGGAAGAGTCACTTTTGAACATGACACCCTTTTACTTTCTTTGTGTCTAGGTTGGAAAATCCGCTAGCATCCTGATCATACTCCTTTATAAGATTACCAATCGGTCTTTGATCCATGTTGTTGAGTCAGTTTTTTCCAAGACAATTGTCGTATCATCAATATGTTCAAGGAGAAGTTCAACCCAGAAAGCCTTCTATTGCGTCGGCCATTTCTGTAGTCCTTGAGCCTTCTATTGCATCGGCCATCCCTGAGTCAGTCTTGAGTCATTGGTTACTCTGATCTACTTCAAATCTTGTTACCCATTTTGCGTCATTGATGGGGGATACATTAAGGCCCTCTTATTACAATTATTTTCTTGTCGACTTCAACTCATTATCCAGGAATTAGACTTGGAAACCAATTGGTACCTTGGAACTTGCATGCCTCAATGGAAGGTTTCCTCGCTTTTGATAGTGGGTTTTCATTATTGACCCTTGATCAGGAGATTCCACCGAGTGTTTGACTTCAGCTCATTAATTCACATTCGTTGGATTGTACTAAAGTACATTGGGAGTCATTGAAATTAATGGTGATTTCCCTCACACTTGTTAACGGTATTCATTAATGACCAGTAATCAAGTGGTTTCTATCATGTTCGACTTCAATACATGTATTTGCATGGTTACATTTGTACTATAGAGTGGTGGAGATGAAGACCCTGGATCTTTTCTGATAGATTCAAATTGCATGGAGTATATTTAGTTTGTATTGTTGGATAGATCCACAGTGTATGTCTCATGGTTATGTTCAAATTTGAGTCTTTAAC
Source organism: Picea engelmannii (assembly GCA_009831015.1). Classification (NCBI taxonomy): domain Eukaryota; kingdom Viridiplantae; phylum Streptophyta; class Pinopsida; order Pinales; family Pinaceae; genus Picea; species Picea engelmannii. Next base: position 113,718 of record ML807393.1, read on the forward strand.
ACATATATCCATAGTGTATTTTTGGTGGCTATGTTCATATTTGAGTCATATTGGCATGGATCCACAGTGTATGTTTGGTGGCCATGACCTATCTTACTTGACATGAATCTTTGCATGTCGAAATTTATGATTTGATTCATTTATGTTCTACTTATGGGAATGCCTACCTCAGTGATGATATATTATTGTACTTTATTTCCTTGTTTGTTGGCAAGTTTCCGACCGACGTGTTCCTTGTTCCCTACACACACTCGACAAAGTATTTTATCTATCACTCTATTCTAACTTCATACTTTCGGGGGATCTATATTACACATTATTTTCATCATCCCTATGACCGTTAATGATGTAAACCTATATGTTGCCTTTAGAGGGGTCATGTTGGCAGCCATTTCGCATTTTTACCCTAAGATTTCGATCCTACGTATACCCTATCCAAACCCTTGTCCCTTTACTCGGCTCACTACGTGCTCTCTCCTATGGCACCTGTGGTCTGCATAGAACCTAATGGCAGCCAAACACTCCTGCTATTTGACAATGCTCGCGAAGACCTGGAGAACAGTGGTTGGCTAGTTTTTATCCAAAAATTTGAGGGTTTCAACACTTCGATCACCCAACAGTTCACCCTCAACTTCAACAAATGCAGGGCTAAGGTCGGAGATATCCAACTCGAGCTAAATGAGGAATTCCTCAGCTCAGCTACAGGCTTACCAGTTAAAGGGCGGAGGTGGTTTAAGAATTCAAAAGTGGACGAGGTGCCATGGCCGCTTCTATTCACATCGAGGAACATTGTTAGTTGTGATAGAGGTATGCCTGTCACTGCCCTTAAAACCAGGTGGCATGATCTATTAGAAATTGTTAAACAATTCGTAACTTGTGAAGGTCGTTATGGGTTAGTGTTTCTTTATCACCTTCGGTTGCTGATGAATTTTATAGACTACCCTCTGAATATGCCGCACTATCTCCTACGCATTCTTTACAAAATGTCCAAATGATTTAAGCGTGAGAAGGCTGATAGCATCCTTTTCCATCATTGCTTGATCAAAATCATTACCGTTCATCATTTGAGCCTCAGTGGTGACTATTGGAAATCCTTCCTATCAAGGAATGGCTTTGCCACTACCGAGTGTGTTCAGGTAGACAAGGTTGTTGTCATTGAAACCATGGTTGTGCCTACCGTGCCACCTCCTACCCTTCTACCCCCTATCAAACCCTCGAACTTCCCCAACATTGACCTACCTGATACCATGGTTGACCCGTGTGCTAAAGACAATACAAAGACCGTCAAAAGGCCTTTAAGGAAGAAAGGCAAAGGTGATATTGGTGTCAACAGTAAGGGAAAGAAGAATGCACGATGGATATCTAGATGTGCTCAGAACAAACCCAAACAGAGCACTGACCAAAAACCTATTGTCTTGAGCGAGCATTCAGACTCTGAGATTGAACGCTTCTTGGATGAGGAATACCCTTACTCTCATGGCCTCTGCTCTGTGGAACCCTATGACTATGTTTCCAACTTACCTCCGTGCCTCAAGAGCGACCCTAACTTCCCAGGAATTAAGCTTCAAAGTGAAACTCCTGGTAACTTGAAAGAACCCTCGCCTGTAATGCCAAGGCCCGATCAACCATCATGTACTCAATGTAATTCCTGGATTGATCGTTATTACACTGATGTTCCCCTATTGCAATCTAAGATTAAATCATTAGAGGAACGAGTTACTATGTTGTCAAAGGAGAACGACAGGCTACAAGCCAGCGAGAAGAAGCAAAAGACCACCGGTTCAATTGTCTTCAGAAATGCTGAAGTAGCAACGACTTTTGTCAATTCAAAGTTATCCTGATCGAATCATTTTCCTACTGCCCAGGTATGTATTTCAACATCGATTTTGTTTTATGAGTTGGTTTGAATTAGTATAACCGATTGGGTTTGCTTTCGATTAGTTCTGTTTGTTTGAATAGATTAAAAACAATTATGTTTACTTTGAATTTCCAGGAAGGATTTCATTTTTATTTGAATTACTATAAAAGATTTCGTTCTAGATTGGTATAAACTATTTTGTTTGCATTGAATATTTGTTTGCAAAATCAAATATAGCTATGATTTGGTTAATGCGATTTTATTGTTCTCAGATTAGTATAAACAATTGAATTGTTTCTGAGTTAGTTTGATTCGATTCTGTTTGGTTTGTTTTTGAAACGATTCTGTATGTTTGGATTAGCATAGTCGTTTGTATATGCATTGGATTCAAAGTCTGGTTTGATATAGTTATGTTAGTTTTGAATTAAAAAACGATTTTGTTAGTTTTGTTTTGATTCAACAACGATTTTATTAAGTTTTGAATTGACATAAACTATGGCATTTGTGTTAAGTAAAACATTTGTTTGATCGATTATAGTCTGTGTCGTTTGAAATTGATTCATAAAAATGATTTCGTTGGTTTTTTGTTGTCAAAACGATTATGTCTATTTCAAATTGGTAATAAAAAGTTGTTTGACAGATCGTACATATCCTTGTTATCATTTGATTAATTGAACATGATTTCGTTTGTTTCAAATTGGCATAAAAGTTGTGGTTTGTTTTGGCATGAATGATTTTCTTTGTTTTCAATTAGTAATTAAAGATTTGGTTTAATAGGTTGAATATATTTCTGTTATTGTTTGATTGATTTAAAACGGTTCTTTTTGCAAATAAGACCAGCTACAGAATCGTGAGATTCTGTAGCTAGTCTTAAAATTTAGATTTTTTGTTAATTTTACCAATAAAACATTATCTAAACTTGTCTATTCTTGTCCACCTACAGGTACCTGCGAATTTCAATGACAAATTGGACATGATGTGGTAGTTTAGAGCATGCTTTTATGATGTAGTTTTGTTTTAGGTTGTTAGCGTAAGTCAAAAATAGAGACTTGGGAGATTATTCCCAGATTTTTTGTAAACTGTTTTTGATAATTCCCACAGGGATGTTTTACCCTGTGGCCTTTATATACTCATTATTTTTTGTAATGAACCCATCACTGTGGGGAGAACAAAGACTATGGATTTATAATGATACAATCTCGAATGGAAGTGGATCTTTTGTAACAGCGTTAGCTTTCAATTTATCATGCTTTCATTCAATTTTTAGTGCATTTTAATTTGTGATCAAGTCATTGACTACTTTAAATATCAAGACTTGTTACAGGTTAATGCATTGTGATTTAAATTATGTCCATGTCTTATGTATCTCATTTTTAGTACAACAATTAATCTGTTTCAATTTAATGAATAAAGGTTTATCTCCTTCGTTAATTGAACTGTTTTGTACAAATCTTTGCACAAGGATTTATCTAACTGCGATGATTTGTAAATTATAAGATTGTTGTCGTTTTTTATGTCTTGTTTGTCCTGTCATTCATATTCAAAGAGCACTACTGCTTCCTGTTTACAAGAAGCTTGTGGAGAATATGGTGCGGGTTTCCTCCCACCGAACAGCTAAATTAACTATTGTAAACAGGACAAACCTGAAGCGTTACTTCAGGTCAGTTTGTTATTTGAAATTTAATAGTTAATAAATTCGAGAATTTTCAATAGTTTAGATTTACAGTCAGGATTATCATTTTAATTTGCTCAGCTTAGATAGTTTTTATTTAATTTATTTCTCATAAAAGATTATAAAAAATAAAAAATAATAGCTTTGCTGTCATAGGACAATTCACGAATGATTTTCGCAAGTTTTTCGATTCAAAATATGTAATCTGTAAATGCTGTATATATATAATTAAGATTTAATTCTGTTGATAGCTGAACATTTTATTAAGTAGAATTATGGTTGTATAATATTAGTAAGTAAACTGTATATATGCTTTAGATTTGTGTATAGTTTGTTGCAATTGTTTGTTTTTCTTTTAGATTAGTTCCTTTAGTTTAGTTTTCTTTCATTTTCCTACTACTTAGATCGGCCAACGGAGCCGCTAAGCCCGTCAGGGTGGATCATCCCAAACGGCTTGGGTTATTTAGACAACCCCGGACCGGATCCACTCCTCCAGTTGATGTGCGTTCAATTTCGCCCATCAACAAATGGCACTAGAAATAGGGCCTGAAAATTATTAATGGCATGAGGTGGTCGTAAGACTCCTCCACAACCTAACCGCTCACCTATAGTGACAAGAAGTCATTCAAACGATAACATCATCCCTCAAATAGCAACCACATCAAATGACGATCTTCGGATCACAGTTGAACCAACAACCCCAAATTCTACAGGTGGTGACGTACAAGAGATTGTTCGCCAATATCTCTTAAGAACACATAGTGCCTTCACTCGTCTGAGGCAACCAAATCGACCTTTGGACCAACCTTTAGATTTATCTGATATCAGAGAACAACTTGGAGGCACCAACCCCACTTTAAACCCTACAGATCCAATCCTCACTCCTGCTACAGGAGTATCTGGAATACCACCCTCACCACCTCCATCACCTCCTTCTTCTTCTGGAGAAGACTCTTCTAACGAAGGCAGTTCCCCTTCTCAGCCTTCCACACCACCTACACCAATGGCCAACCAGAACAATCCTGCCAGACCTTGGCTCGACCAGGATGCTGTAGCCGTACCTGGACCTCATCATCCCTTACCTAAACATCCGAAGAAGTGGCTTCCCAAGTTTGACCCTGACTCTAAACAGATCATAGAAGATCACATTAAAAAGTTTATGTTAGCCATTAGACTCCGTAATGTCGAGCACGAAGACGTAGTCTATAGGTTGTTCCCCTATACTTTTGAGGGCAATGCCTCTACCTGGTACTTTTCCCAACAACCCCATACTATCGTGTCTTGGGAGAAATTCCAATCCTTCTTTTTTGAAAAGTTCGGAGATTATAAGTCCCTGGAAGTCCTCGTCATGGAGCTTTCTAGTTTAAGAATGAATCCCAAAGAGAAAATCAAATACTTTAACCAAAGATTCTTAACACTAAAGAACCGAATCCCTACAGACTTGATGCCTGTCGAGAATCTTATCATAGCATACTATACTAAAGCCTTGCATCAAAGTATATCCATTTGGGTAAAACGATCTAAGAAAGCCACGTTGTTAGAGGCCTTTGAAGAGGCCAGCCAGATTGAAAAAGACATCCTTAGTTTAAAAGACACTACTAGCAACGAAACAGATACTAGTTCATCTTCCAAAAAGAAGATCGAAATCCTCCCTAGACCTGCCCAAAATAAAGCACAACCTGAAAGTCGTTCAAAAACTGTCAAATCAAGTTAAAGATTTGAAAAGGACGGTCGAAGAAGATTCTTAGAGAAAAGGACCCTACAAACCCCCGTTCAGGAAGCCTTTTCCCACCAACCGACCTAATCTAAATACCGAGGGCCTAAATCTAGAAAGTCTGCAATTCGCCCTTCAAACAGTTCTAGAAGCCCATGATAACTTGATGCCTCCTGAGATTCCTAAGGAGGTAGTTGAACAAGAGATAGTTGAAGAATAAGAATCTTCTCCGAACATTTTTCGACACTTCTCGGATAACATATTTCAAGCTAACTTTGACACAGTCCATCCCTACAATACTAGGAGTAAGAAAGCAAACAAACCTTCTTCCGAAAACACTACGACCTTGCCCCCGAAGCAATCTAAACCAGCTGAGACTAAACATAGTCATGTAAACCCCAAATTAGATTATGATTTAGTTGAAGATCTTAAAAAGTTAAGGGCTAACATTTTTGTTTATGAATTATTAAAAATTTTCGTTTCTGCTACAAAAAATGTTATAGAACATCATAGAGAATAGCAAAAATGGTAATTCAAACAAGGTTGTTCAGAACAAAGTTCCTCAAAAGACTTCTGCTAAAAATAACCATGATCCTCACGATAAAGGAATCCTTCCTGTAAATAATGTAACAAATGTAGATAAATTAGATTTAGAGACTGCGAGTAAAAAGCCACAAGCTTCCACCCTTA
>ML807393.1:144695-156232 GCA_009831015.1 Picea engelmannii
GAAGCTACAAATGCATATTTGTAGTACATGGAATTGGTGGAAAAGCTACAACAAGGTAAGATGCTACAGAAAGTGGAAGATTATAAATTGGAAACTGATGGAACACTCTTGTACAAAAACAGAATTTATGTACCTAATTCCTAGGAATTGAGATTTATGATCTTGAGAGAAATGCATAATGTGCCTTATGTTGGGCACCCTAGATATCAGGAAACAGTGGAAGCAATCAAGATCCATTACTTTTGGCCAAGTATGAAGAAGGAAATTGCAGAATACATCACTAGATGTATGGAGTGTCAAAAGGTCAAAGTTGAACATAGGCACCCGGTAGGGTTACTACAGACATTACCCATTCTTGAGTGGAAGTGGAAAGTGGTGAAAATGGATTTCATCACATGATTAACCAGAACAAATAAGAAACATGATTACATCATGGTGGTGGTGGATAAGCTTACAAAAGATTCCCATTTTATTCCATTGAACACTACTCACAAGGCAACTGATGTTGTTGATATCTATATGAGGGAAGTAGCACGATTGCATAGTATTCCCAAGACAATTGTGTCTGATAGAGACTTGAAATTTACCTCAAAGTTATGGAGGGGGTTATTCAAAGGGTTTGGAACAAACCTAAACTTCATCACTTCTTATCATCCTGAGTTTGATGGGAATACAGAGAGAGTGAACCAAGTGATAGAATATATTCTAAGGATGTATGTGATGGACAAACCATCTACATGGGAAGACTACCTACACTTGGTAGAATTTTCCTACAATGGGTATCAAGCATCTCACAAGATGAGCCAGTTTGAAGAACTTTATGGAAGAAAGTGCAACACCCCAGTAAGTTGGGATAACCCAGCTGATAGGGTAGTGGTTGGGCAAGAGTTGCTCAAGGAAATGTAAGAGAAAATGATGAATATCAAGTAGAATTTGAAGGTTGCCCAAGACATGCAGAAAATTTATGTTGATAAGAACAAGACCCACATGGAGTTTAAAGTGGGTGATAATGTTTTCTTGAAAGTGAAAGCCAACAGAAGTTCCCTGAAGATTGGAAACTGTTCCAAGTTGCCAACTAGATATTGTGGACCATTTGAAATCCTAGAAAGGATTGAACCAGTTGCATATATGTTTGCATTTCCTCCATCCATGACTATACATAATGTGTTTCGTGTTTCATTTCTTAAGAAATATATACCTGATCCAAATCATGTGATTGATTGGAATGTGATTCAAGCGGAGCATGAAGGCGCATTGCAAGTGTATCCAATGCGCATATTGGACAGGAAGAGAAATCATGTCTGGAATCAATCCATAGGGATTGTAAAGGTCTAGTGGACCTCGTACAGTCATGAGGATGCAACATGGGATCATGAGGACGCTATGTGGGTAGAGTACCCACATATTTTTGAAGATTTTGAAAATCTTGTTGATACTGTGTAAATAAGTTGCACTGGGGACAGTGCAAAAATAAGAGGAGGGGATTGTAATATCTCTATGATGAGCCCCAGTTTTATTACAAATTGTAAACATGTTTTGTAGGTTGGTGAGAAGATAAATTATAAGTTGGTAGGCTTATGTGTTAGTAGATCGGGGATCCTAGGTGTTAAAGTCCAAGAGCCTATTTTGTACATGTAAATATTCATATTATTAATATAAAAACACCGTTGCCTGTAAACCGACCACAAAGAAAGAGTGATGGGGGATGAAGCTCCACTAGGATGGGTAAGGGAGAGGGGGCTGAGAGGTTGGAAGGAGGGGCTAATCTTAAGGGCTTAATTCCAAGAGAATAATAATTTATTATTATTCCAAAAGTTGATTAGAAGGGTATGTTTATATCCTAGATTCCTTTGGGAATATGGGGGAGTTCCAAATGGAAAGGAACGTGCTTCATGGGTGACATGTGGTGGATCAATCACATGCAGTTTAAGCTGGAAAGTAATCTTTTTGGGGAATTATCTTCCCATTATTCCATCCATCACCTAACTCACTTGGATCCTTCATTGACCTCTACATATTTCACGAATCTCTGAAACCAGTAACCCATGAAGATGACCTCTATTATCATGTGAAGCCAACATATCTATGTGTTCCTAAACCATGTTTTTCCTTACCAATTTGTGGTTTCTTCCATTCTCTGACCTATATTGAGCCTTCTTATTATCCTCACTTGGCAGAAATTGAGTTGAAGTTGGTTGAAGAAGCGGGTTGTCAGGCCCGTCATTGAAGAGGCAGGTTGTTAGGCTTGTGAACATCTCTCTCTAGGTGAGAGAGTTTGTTGGGAAGTGATTTTACCCTAGAGACAGTCCAGCACCAACTACGGAGCTCTGAGAATTCCTGATCTGGCCTATTTTTGAGACCCTGAAAGGGAAGTAGAGCAGTTGATGGACTGTTTAACATTCAAGGTGCATATTCCCGGGGTGGAATAGGCATGCGGGGAATGAGAGTCCATGAGTAGTGGGCGTAAGAAGGATCCTAGAGAGAATCAGGTGAGAGATTTTGCTAGGAACTAATTTTCTCCTAGAGAGAGTCCAGCACCAACTCCAGAGCTCTGATAATTCCTGATTCATCCTGTTGACGAGACCCTGAAAGGGAAGTAAAGAAGTCAATGGACTGTGGAACAGTGAAGGTTCATATTCCTGGTGTTATCACTCCAAGAAACCCTTTGTGGTTGCATACCAAAGGTGCTTGGTAACTTAAGAAATGAATKTTTTTGTATTTTGTAAAGGTGGATCAATGKGATAACTCAATTCAACTTATGGAATTCAAACATCAAAATGATAAACAAATAGACAGTGCTCTCCAAGATTRGTTAAACAGTAAAATAGCTTTCAGTGGATGAAGAAAAGATTGTTCATAAACCAGTGCAAAKMAGGGTCTAATAAATAACTAAAGGAACTGATTATAATKTCATGAACCAAACAATAGGATAACAACTATTCAAGGTTTGACAACAATATAACAGTGAAGAAGAAATATGAAAAACTGCCACCAAAATGGAAAGAAACCTGTGATCTGTATTAGCAAATGAAAAGTCTGAGTACAAAGAGCATTACTGTATCCAGAATCGAACCCTTTCTCAGACTGAGTTGCTGGGMTTTATAGCCTTTACAAAYAGTTTYCAGATCCTCAAAACATGGATSAAATCATCTAAAAATAGCAAGTCAAAATCTGTTGCAAAATAAGTGGGATGCTTCCTCAAAATGAGGTCAATCCYAKATMTCTCTCTCCTRATTGTTGGTGTAGTGCAGAACAKCCTTCCAAGGCTAACTGATGACTCTTCCAAGAGGTAGAATTCGAATTTGCTGAGGTGTGCCAAAATCCCTATATTTTTGCCTTTGAAAAATGTACCAAACTTGATTAAAACACCTCTTCTTTGCCTTTATCCATCAAAGTAACCATTGGATCTGACTTGATAATTCACCACCTGTCTATTCCAAGAGGTTTCATCTCGTTATGCTTCAAAAATTTCTGATCTGGGCGGAATTTCAAGAATTCTGGTTAAAACAAGCTTTCGGTGGTTAACATAGAAGACTTCTGGGTGACTTATCCACCGAAAGTCATAATTTTCAGAAAAATCTGCCTTTGGGAAAAATCAATTTTCTCAACCGTGGAATGTCCGTTTCACACGTTCAAATGGTCGATCGACATCTACAGATCATAATCTTTCCAATGGTGCAGTCAGATTTGGATTTGGAGTTAGGGAAGCTAGCCAAAATTTCCCTACAATATTAGGCATCTTTCCTTAAAAAATGTCGGTGCGTTTTTTAGTGCTAACACCTGGGGTGGAACAAGCATGTGAGGAATGAGAGTTCATGAGTAGTGGGTGTAAGAAGGCTCCTGGAGAGAATCGGGTGAGAGAGTTTGTTGGGAGGTGATTTTCTCCTAGAGGGAGTCCAGCAGCAGCTATGAAGCTCTGATAATTCCTAATCTGGCATGTTGCCAAGACCCTAAAATGGAAGTAGAGTAGTCGATGGACTATGGAACAGTGAAGGTGCATATTCCCAGGGTGGAATAGGCATGTGGGGAATGAGATTTTATGATTACTAGACGTAAGTAGTCTCCTAGAGAGAATCCTTCTAGTTGCACTGTGCAGTCATCTGTAACCTCAACCTAGTCTAGGATTCCCTTGCCCTAGGTGGAGCTTACTTCCCACTCAGGGGTGACCCATTGTTGAGCATGATGAGTAGCATGGTCTAAGGCTGGGAGGTTTGTGGAAGGTCTGCACATAGTTGGTGGAACTCAATTAAAAGATAAGTATTCATTTATGTGTTCATTCACAAGCTATGTATTATATATGATGTTACATCTATGGTTTTGTCTGAACTACTGCATGTATGCTTTTACTATTATTTTTGCATCAGTCTGTGTATTAGCAGAATATGTTGTTTGTCTATGGTTTTATTTATAGGCATATGATAGTTGTTACTGCTATGAGATATCATGACCCGACCTATATGGTTGGGGGTGTTAAAACAAATTGGTATCGAAGTTAAGAGAGGTGTCCTATAGTGACATTGCCCGACCTGTTGGTGGCTAGGTACGTTACAAAGATATTCAAGGCTTTTTCTAAGATCATCATCTACCTTCTTCTTTTCTTCTGCTTGACTAATTATTTCAGTCTTTAGTCTCTTGATCTCTTCTTCTTTTTCTTCTAATTGGTTCCTTTGCATAGTTTCACTTTCTTCTTGTTCTTTGAGCATTTATTTTAGTGCCATGGTATGCCTATGGTACTTTTATAGGGCTTCCTTATTGATTCTTTCAAGATCCTCAAAATAATCTAGATCATATTTTTTCCTTTCTAACTTCTTCTAAACCCTCTATAACTTTATCTTCAAGCTTCAACAAATATTCTTCTTCATCTAGAAGATAATTGTTAGTTGATTCTACACAAACTTGTTCTAATGCATCTAGATCTTCTTCTTTATTTGCAAGAGAAAAATCAACATCATAACATTTAGAATTATTGCAATCAGAATATTTTGGATGGTCTTTACCTTCATTGATTTTCTTCACTTCCTTGATTGGATTGTATACTGTGTCGTGTCTTTTGTATTTATAAGAATTCTCTAGCTTTATCCATAGGTCCTTGGAAGAGGTACATTGTCCTATGCTTTCTTTGACAGAACTTGATATTCCATTGAATATGGTATTGAATGCCACTGCATTGTTCTTCTATGCTTCCTTTTGGGCTGCATATTTGGATTGTTTCTTTGAGGGAACTGATCCACCAACAACTATATCCCAAACACCTTCTCATTTTGACTTCAAATACTCTTTCATTTTTAATCTCCATGAAGAGTAACCTATCTCATCAAAACAGGGAACTTCTTTTGTAGAGAGAATTTCATGTTCACCTATTTGTGTGTCCATGGATCTCCTTCGAGCTTGTAAGGATTATAGTGAAGGCTTGCTCCGATACCAACTGTTAGAGACACTGACCACACTGAGAGGGGGCATGAATCAGTGTAGGGATCTTTTTCAATTATTCCTTGCTTTAATTAGAAACCACTTCAAACATTATTATTCATTCACAATTAGCTACTCGCATATATCAACAACATTCATCAATAATAGAGAACTATAAACCATCACCATAATGAACACAAAGAACACCAAACATATGTGTAATATTTTGTATTATGTTGTTTCATGAAGACTACAATATCAAGGGTTTATCAGCACCAACTAAAAAGAGAACCAACTCCAATAGATTACCAACTCTCAAATACAAGAACCATCTTGCAAATCTCAACACCAACTGAGATGTGAGGATTCCAACCCTCAAGTACAAGATCCAGCTTGTAGACAAAAAATAGTATGTCAAATGTTTTAGACAGGTCTGTCATATGTATACACTTCAAAATGTGTATGTGTGTGCCATGTTCTCTTTCATCCGGTGTATGTATTCTACCTTTCCTTCTGTAGAACTAGGATTACTAATTTTTAGCAACTCTGAAACTTTCGTCCCTTCGAATCTTCACTACCTCGGTCACATCCACTTGTAACATGTCAGTGCATCCAAATTTTTCTATATTTAGCAGGTCATCAATGAAGCATCTCCAACAACCTATGCATGTCCCTCATGCATACATCATCATACAACATAGATATCCCTCAACCATATCAGAATTGTACAATACATATAAGAATGTTTCTCACTCAACCAACCAGCCAGCATATACCATATCCAAGTACAGGACCTGTAATATTCCTCGGCCGAACTCAAATGTAAATATAATCCAAGTTTATTTAATTTAGTGAGTTGTTTAGACATCATTTTTTTAATACACCTTTCATGGCATGGTGCACACATATACTGCGCAGTAAAGGGATGCAATGTGCACATTTATGAATATTGTGTGCAGTAACTAAGGTGTGTGTAACCTCAAAGACAGAGGATACAACGCGTAATAACTAAGTGCGCATAATATTAAGGTCAGCGAACCTTTGTGTATATAATATACATTATAGGCTAGTGAGCCAGTATTATAAGACATAATGCTTATGTCTTGGAATTAGGCCAGTACGCCTAGATGTTAAAGGCTAGAGTGCCTACTATGTACATGACTCATGATTAATATAAAATACATCATTGTGTGCAAACCAACCATGATAAAAGAGATGGGGGATTGAACTTCACCAGTTAGGAAAAGGGAGGGCCAAAAGTCAAGGGAATATTATATTAATATTTCCTAAAACATAAAGTATGGATAATTAGGTTATCCTAATTTCTAAAGTTGGGGACAAGAGGACAAAAGTAACTTCTGATATGACAAGTGTCAAGTTGGGGACATGCATTCATATCGTGGGGGGATTTTCTCGCATAGAGACCTTACGAATGGGGAAGAAGGTGGACCATCAAGATGACCATCATTTTTGACAAAGCGTTCATAGTGATTCTAGAACACACTCAATTATCCAATCAATAAATCCATGACCATTTCACTCATACATTATGTTATCCTTAAGACAACCATTTCACCTTTCTGAATCTTGTTTCCCCATCCTTTCTAGTTGGTGTACCTGGTTAGCTTGGAGCGGGATTGAAGAAGTGGGTTGTCAGGCCCGTGAGCAGTTCTCTGAGTGAGAGAATTGTTGGGGATTGATTTTCATAGGTGCTTAATTGCACCTACAACACTCTGAGACTTCCGGTCCAACCTGTTGTTGAAGCCCTAGAAGGGAAGTTGGGAAGTCGAGGGACTGTTAAGCAAAGAAGGGGAACACTTCCTTGGGTGGGACAGGCATGTGGGGAATGAGAGGCTATAGGCTATTAGTTGAGTGAGCACCTGAGGCAAATTATTTGTTGTTGTCCATGAGCCTTAGCCTGGATAGGAATCCCTTTACCCTAGGTGGAGTTCAGTCCTAGCTCGGGGGTGATTCACTGTTGAGAGTGATGAACAGTGTAGTCTATGGATGGGAGTTTCGTGGACAGTCTGTAAGCAGTTGGTGACAGTATTTCTAAGATAAGTACCAATTGTGTGATATATGGATATGTTGTTTTTTTATTTACATGCCTACGTTGCGATTTTATCATATATGTGACTATGATTGCTTGTGTTCTTATGGGTAATTTCCTGTAAATGATGCATATTAGTAATTACTGTTATTTTAATATAAAATTCATATGTTACAAAATGTAATTGTTTGTTTATGTTTAGATGTAAAGATCCTGCAAGCATGTTGTATGTATATGTTTTAGTTGCATGCAGTCTAAAGAGTAAATTTAGGTGGCATTGCCTAGTTGACTATTGGGTATGCTATTGTATGTTCTATGGTATGGGAACAAAAGTATTCCCTAGAGTAGCATGGCCCGACCTGATGGCTGGGAATGTTACCAACCATTGTCAGAGCATGAGTGGTTTCTCTGGAGTAGCGTACCCCGACCTTGGGTTGGTCAAGGGAATCGTTACAGGACCAACCATATGAAGAATGCCTCAAGAATTCACCATATCATAAGCAAATTTAAGAATAAAAAAAATCGTGTAACCATACCAAACATTTTGTACATGAACTAAACCTTTAGAATGTTGACCTGGGAAGTTGCTTCAAACTTCAAGGACCTGGCAGCAACATCTACTTAATTTTTCATGGATTTCTCACATGTACTCTACCTCCTCTTCTACATCCTATGTATGTAAACTACCTCCTCCACTGCAGCCTGCATATGTACGTTACCTCCTCCATTGTATCCCACATACACCTTAGAAACTAGGTTTTTTATTAAACTCTGATATTTTCTTCGTCGACCCTCCTTTTCTACTTCAGAAAATAATGCTACAACCTCGACAAAATATCACTAGATCACAATATATATAATAAATGAATAAGTATGTGAGTGAACAAATGAATGACTCCATGAGGTTCTTATATACTTGTTCTAGCTAACTCCTTTCCCTATTTTAGGGCTTCTAGGGTTTTTTTGTTATAACAACTTTACCCCTTTGACTAGGTGACTTGTAACCAACTAGGGCTTCTTAACCCTTTCTTGGGGCTTCCAACTTCACAAGGCCATATCTCCCTAACCATGAGGATCCATGTGGAATAACACATATCACCGAAAATGACATGATGTGTACCATCCATTTGTGAGGGTCTTGCCTACATTCACATTGTCCTTCATGTCATTATTCCTCAATCAACGTTGGGTCCCATAACCACATCTAGAGGTTTTTTGTAGACTTATTCAAAGTTTCTTCCCATGAGGGCCATTCTTAGAGCTACACCATAAGGGGATGACTTTGGAGACTTCTCCAATTATACCCATTACATCAATCCCAACCAACTTTCCAATCCAACTGGAAAAACTAATTGTCCAACGATATCGTCCACATCTCTGGGGATTCTGGACTTCTCCAAGAGTTGAAATTGATCTCTAAGGGTTGACATCAATCTCCAACATCACTCTCCAATGGTTGACATCAATGACAACCAATTGTCCAACAGACTGTTCTTTGCATATCCTTATTGTTGAAGCATTATTGAATGTTGTTGTATGAACTATTTCTGCATAGATGTTTAAAATGCTTATGATTTCTTGATCTCCATATGATTACAACAATAATGTTTATAGTTAAGTATGCAACTATTTTTCATGTTATCTGTAACATTATCATTTTAATCTATTGTTAAAATATATGAACTATTTATGTCATCGATAATACCACATCTTACCATTCTCGTATCATTAGTTTTTCTCCTGATTAGGATATGATAGTATAGTGTTAGGACAGAATAATTTAGTTATTTGTACTTAATTGGTTTAAAATAATATTCAAACTCATATGAGAACATTATGTTCTCATATTCATAATTGAAAATATTTTGGATCGAAACTAGGTCCGATATTGGTCGGAAGTGATGTCCCAAACTAGAGTAAGCCTAATTGGGGATTGCCATTGGGCACTCTCCCTTACTTTCTTTATAGTCCAATCATACCTTTAAACAACATGATAAGATCAGGAAGAGTTAGAAAAAAGATACTTTTTTTCAAAAGAAGTATAAAACAACTAGATGGAATATGATTTATAAATTATCCTGGATATTCCATTAGCACAATTCATCACAATGGATCTTACAAGTTCTTGCAATCTATTATGATGTACTAGTTTACTTAAAATTAATATTCAATGTTTGCAGCTTATTGAATGAAAATATTGAAATATTTGAAAATAGGATGAAAAAGGTAAGCGAATAAAACACCATCAACAAATTGAACACACATTGATGCACCTTGGGAAAGCCCAATTCGATAAAAACTCAGCTAGAAGGTGAGTGTTATGCTTTTCTCGTTTCTTCTTAGTTATGAAATGGAAATACAAAGAAAGGGCCACTCACTATGGATTATTTATGGACAATGTGTTCAATATGGTTCCTACAAGATCTTCTACTTCATTTGTTATGCTTCAATATCCCACTCCTAGATGCTTTTGTCAACTACAGAACAATAAACAATACAATAAGAATGGAACCCTTTCCTTTCCTAATGATCTAATATTTAACATAGCATGATGGTAATCTAGGATTAGGGTTAGGATTTTTTCATGCATTAACTCCCAATTCGGGTTAGGGTTTTGGACTCTCTAGAATAGTCTTGAATTTACACAAATTACTAGGTCTGTATCAGTGAGTAGTGGAAGTTGGCATGGTATCCACTCAATACCATGGCAGTCAATAGGTTAGGTAAACCTGTGGGAGGCATAAAATCCACATACAAACTCGGATTGAAGAGATTTTCATGTCAATGGAAAGATATCATTGTGTAGAACAACATTGGCAGGGTGAAGAAAAAAAATCAAAAAATTTGGACCACATAAATGGTTGTTTAAGGTGTGAAATGAGCTCTAGAAGGTTTTGGAACCCAAATCACCAAAGTCGGACCTACCCCTAAAATTGCTCATACTAGATAATAGCTTTGATTTATTCCACCCATGAAGTACCAAAACAAATGACAATTCTACAATGATCCATTATGAGTCACAAGAAAAGAACTACAAAGTTCCTACTTGATCTAATTAGTTTCATAACCTAATTATCACATACCAAACATATGTTAGATTTGCTTTTATGTGCATTGATGAGGAAGGGATTCCCATCCTTGATTAGGCAATTTTGGTTTTATATCCTCTTAAAGATTACATCCCTTAAGTACATGTATTGGATTCTAAATGTTACACCACACACATCAACTGGTAGTATTTTCACCTCCACTTCATCAATGTTGTTTTCACTTATAACAAAGTTGATCTTACAATGTTTAGTGACACTGAGATATAGATCCTTAGTTACCCATACCAATAGGTATGGACAAATATGGCCATTAACTTCAAATATGAGCTTACTTAATATATCCTATACTATGAGTTTGGTCAATTAATTAGAATCAAATAGAGCACCCACCTTTGTCTTATTAAATTGGGTCTTGGTATGGAAGAATTTAGTATGTAGCCCTCTTCTTTAGGATGTAGGCATCTACTTATACATTGTAGTGAAAGAAAAATTTACATCTACAAATGAGTTTCTCTATACTTGGTTCCATGAATCCACAACTAGCATGTTGTTCTTCTTGGTTTCCTTCTAGAGATTCTTTCGATTTAACTTGTTTATTAAGGTTCATTATCATTGATGTCAACCCTTGAAGAAATACCCGTAGCAAAAAAGTTGGGTAATGAACCCAAGATTGTTTGATGTAAATATGACTCGTTATTGTATTTTCATGGTTGATAATAAGTAGAAATTGATGAACTCCAAAGTGGTGCCCTTATGGTGAAAGCCCTCACGGGAAGATGCTTTGCGGATTAAGTTATCCTAGAATTATGGTTAGAGAACCCATGCTTATTTGTGGAATAATGAAATGAAGGTCAGTGAATTTTTCACTGAAACTATCCTATATGTATAGTTCTTTTCATTCCATTTCTGGTGGTATGTGGAACGTAACATAACTCCTCACAGTTAGAGAGTTATGGCCATGAGAAGTTGGAGAACCCAGGTTTGGGTAATGGAGCCAAGTTTGTTTGATGGATAATTGTATGAGTTTT
>ML807393.1:156282-172986 GCA_009831015.1 Picea engelmannii
TTATGGCCTTACGAATTTGGAGGACCCTCTTATGTCATCTAGAAGCCCCAAAAGGTCAAAGTAGTCAAAGTGGTTTAAGAGATTTTAGAAGGTAAATAATAAAGTGAATTGATGAGTGTACTATAATTCAAAGTGAATACAAATTAAATTATTTAAATAATAAATTTAACGGAGAAATTAGAAGTGGGTCAACCCTAAAATAAGGAAAGTGGGCAAAGTGACCTAGAAGATGTTTTTAAGGAAGCTACTTGGAGAGTATAAATAAGAGGCAAGGCTCTCTCATTTTAGATCTCTCTCATTTTAGATACACTTGAGGATATTGAATACCTATAGGTTTCTAAGATAACCAAATGATATCTAAGCCGAATTTCTGAGGGAAGGTGAAGAAAATAAGGCCGGAATTCAAGGAAGGATAAATTATTTTGATGATTCTTTCTAAGGTATGTTATTTACATGTCATCTCACCATTTTTGCAATAAATTCTTTTCTAGAATGATTCAGACCATGAAATTGCTATGAAATAGAGGAAACATATCCAAGTATCCATGGTAAGACATTTAGCTTATGGTCCATTGTATTTTTGGAGTTACACGCCGTGGAAAATAGGGTTTGTGGCTAGTCCTGAAACTAGTCAAAATAGGTGTTTCGGGTAAAAACATCATAACTTCTTCATAACAGATCAAAATTTAGTAAGATTTTTTTTTTTGGCTATATTACAGTTTGCAGTATGATGTGTAACAGTTTCAAATCAATTCAAAAAATATTTTGTACGGGGCACGCTCTACAAGATTTCTCTCTAGAATAAGCCAAAATTCAACAAGGTATTCCATTTTTTCTATAACTACTTTTATGAGAGGTTCCAAGTAGTGAAACTTGGAGGAATTTCATGAAACACACTGAAAAATGTTGTGTATCAGTTTCAAATCTTTATTCATTACAGGTACAAATCTATTATTATTTCAAGTTAGGGTTGTTGACTAATCCAAAACTAGTCATGTGATACTAAACAAACATTTGATGTAAATGTTAGTCTCTTGTTGTTTAAAGTTAAGGAAGGTTTGAAGGTATGTGATCATATACACCAGGTCTATTACAGAGTTATAAATCATATTTGGATGATGAAATTGATGAGTGCTATTGGTTGAGGTACAAGTTGGATACATGGCTGAGACAACTAGTTGATGAGTTGGCACATACATGAGGTGTATAATTGATGATGTTGGTACATATTGATAAGTCATAGTTTATGAGTATTTGACACATGATTGGTACATACTTGGTACATGGTTGGTTTCATTTGTTTATGGTACAGGTTGATTATAGATTGTTTGGTATAGGTTGGTGCATGGTTGATGCACTTGTTTATGGTACAGGTTGGTGCATGGTTGATGCACCTATTTATGGTACAGGTTGATTATAGGTTGAGGTACAGGTTGATGCATGGTTCAATTTTATTGGTATGGGTTTACAATGATATATCTCACAGTGATAGTGTGACAGTGGTTCCATATTTCTACTTCTACTTCAGGGCAGTTGGATGGGGCAAGGTACAGGTTGGTGCATGGTTGATGCACTTGTTTATGGTACATGTTGATTACAGGTTGAGGTACATGTTTATGCATGGTTCAGGTTTATTAGTATAGGTTTACAACGGTATATCTCATAGTGATAGTGTGACAGTGGTTCCATCATTTTACTTCTACTTCAGGGCTGTTGGACGGGGCAAGGACAAGTGGTTGTAGCCACCTTCCAGTTGTATCCGGAGAACATAGGGGTTGTATCCTCCTTCTGGTTGTAAATAGAGAATTGGGGAGTTGGATCTTCCCTCAGGTTGTAACCTGAGAAACTAGGGGGTTGGAGCCTCCTTCCAGTTGTAGCTGGAAAACAGAGGAAGTTGGTGCTTCCAATGAATGTAATTCTTCAAGACATATAAGAAAAATCATTCTGTGGTTTTCTCCCAATTTGGGTTTCCACGTAAAACTTTGGTGTACTATGTATGTGTGTGATTGTTCATTTCTTATTGTTCATTATTGGATAATAATTCTACAGTGATATAACACTTGGATTATTTGAATAAAGAGGATTATAATTACATTATTATTGATTCACCCCCCCCTCTAAGTATTCCAACAATTGGTATAAGAGAAGGTTCCTTCAGAAATTAGTTTAACCACTAAAAGGTAGATCATGGAGAGTACCAACTTGTATAAAAATGGAATACCACAGTTTGATGGACAGAAGTATGATGTTTGGAGCATAAGGATGAAGACATATATACAGGCATAGGGATTTCAAGTTTGGAAATCAATTGTAGATGGATACATAGCACCAGTAGTTCCACCAACAAATGACAAAGAAGTGAAACTCGGTGAGAATAATTCCAAATCCAAAAATGCACTTTTGAATGGTCTCAATGATACAGTATTCACCAAAGTTGCATATTGTAAATCTGCTAAAGAGATTTGGGACAAGCTTCAAAATATTTATGAAGGAGATACAAAAGAAAAGCAACAAAGCTTCAAACTTACAGAGGTAAGTTCGAACAACTAAAAATGAAGGAAGATGAGAATATTGCAGCCTACTTCTTACGAGTCGATGAAACAATGAATGCAATCATAGGATTGGGAGAAGAAATCGAAGAATTTGTAATTGTTCAAAAGGTAATAATATCTCTTCCTATGAGATTTAACCCTAAGATATCAACACAAGAAGAAAGATCGGATCTAAACTAAATAAGCATGGATGAACTGCATGGAATCTTTACAGCATATGAAATGAGAACTGAACAGGAAAATCCAGATGTAAAAGAAGCATCCTTCAAAGAATAAAAAATATCAAAGAAAAAAAAAAGGAACAATAAGAATATAGCAGCAAAAGTGACATCTCGGAAGATGATGAAGAAGTGGCCAACTTCGTCAAAAGACTGAACAAGGGAACCGACGGTAGGTATAGAGGTAAGCTTCCTTTAGTTTGTTTTAATTGCGATGGTATTGGTCATTTTGCTAACAAATGTCCTCATAAGAAAAAGAGAAATGATGAAGGTTACTCAAAAGCCAAACACACATATAAAGGAAAAAGAAATACAAAGAAAGTTTTCAATAAAAGCTTATGCACCAAAGAAGACATCTCATCATCATTTGAAGATGGCATCAGTGATAGTGAGACAGCAAAAATTCTATTCATGGCAGTAAAAGACTCTGACAAAGAAGACTATGAGGAAGAATATGAAGAAGCCGAAGAAGAATATGAAGAAGCCGAAGAATAAATTGAAGAAGCAGAAGTTGACTACCGAGAATAATTAATGTGTGTCATTGAAGTTATCATAAGAGAAAACAAGAAAAGAAAGAAACTACAAGCAGAGCTAGACAAGAAAAAGGATACTCAAGAACTAAAAAAAATGATCACAAAATTCAAGGTTCAAGTAGAAGAAGATAAAAGAATTGATGAAGAACTCAAAGAAAAGCTAGAAGAAAAGGACAGGATCATTGGAAACTTGGAAGTGGAGATTGTCGCACTAAGAAAGGATATTCAAAAGAAAAATTTATAGAATAGCTCAAAAGTTCTGGATGACATTATCAGTAGTAAAAAATTTCATCTTGACAAGTCCGGACTTGGATACAATCAGACAGAAAAGGGATCAAGATCCAGAAAAACAAAGCAAGAAACATATCCAAAAATTTATGCAGAAACAATCAAAGGGGATAGGAAGATATACAAGGAAGATTACGGGGACACTCCTCCACCAAGAAGATTCATATTTTAGAATCAACAACAGACAGATATGCCTCAAGAAGAAGAAGGATTCATAAGAGCACCTCCTTTCAAAAGATCTTCAAATGACAGATATCAAGCTATATTTTTTGGCTTATTTTAGGCATGTAATAATTTTGGACATAAAGTTTTGAATTGCAGAGCTAACAATGGGAACAATAACAATTTTGAGAGTCATACACAAAGAGGTTATTCAAGAATACCTAGTGAAACACAGAGAAGAAGTTACAACAAGTTTGAATCTTTGAGCACTGAAGTGGAATGTTACAAATGTAACAATTTTGGACACGTGGCCAAATATTGCAGAATGGAAATCCTTCCTAAAGAACCTCAACAGAATAACAACAGTCACAGACAAGAACCTCAGAAAACAACATGGATAAGAAAGCAAGATCAGTAAAGCAATGAAGAATGCACAATTTCTCTAACAACTAAGCAGAAGAGATATGGTTGGTATGTTGACAGTGGATGTTCAAAAAACATGGTAGGTGATAGAGACAAGTTTCTTACATTACGAAAGGAAAGAGATGGATCAGTCTCCTTTGAAAATGATGATTCAGCTAAAATCATTGGAAAAGGCACAGTCTGAATTGGGAACAAAAATGAAAAGGAAGAAAATGGTCTACTAGTAGAAGATATGAAACATAATCTTCTAAGTGTGAGTCAAATGTGTGACCAAGGTCATAAAGTTAATTTCGATTCACAAAAGTGTGAGGTAAGAAAAGAAGGTTTAGGGAAATTGGTTGCTACAGCTGCAATAACTTCAAGCAAGATATATGTGTTAAGTGAAATTGGAAATGAAAAGTGTTTTCTAGGAAAAGAAGATTAAAGTTGGCTTTGGAACAGAAGAATGGGGCACATACATTTTTATAACCTTGTCAAATTTAGAAAAAGAGAAGCAATCACAAAAATGCCCCAGATCACAAAACCAACCAACACTTTATGCAAGCATTGTCAACAAGGAAAGTTAACAAAGACCAGGTTTAAATCAAAGGAATATTCAACGAAAAGACCACTGGAAATTTTTCATATTGATCTAGTTGGACCAACTAAAACAAAGGGTTTAAAATGTGAGAAATACTTCATGTTATTAGTTTATGATTATAAAAGAATGATTGCAGTTTTATTTCTCAAGAATAAGTCAGAAGCTTTTGAAAACTTCAAGATCTACAAGGAAATGGTTGAAAATGAAATGGATTCAAAAATCAAATGCTTGAGATCTGATAATGGAGGAGATTTCACTTCAAAGGAATTTATGGACTACTACATCAATCATGGAATAAAAAGGCAATTCTCAGTTGCTAGGACACCTCAACATAATGGAGTTGTTGAAAGAAAGAACAGGACAGTACAAGAAATGGATTGAACAATGTTAATGGATTCAAAATTGACATATATTTTTTGGACACAGGCAGTGCATACAACAGTTTACATTCAAAATAGATTAATGCTCAAAAACAACACTGACAAAACTCCTTATGAACTATGGAAAGGAAGACCAGCAAATGTAAAGCACTTCAGAGTTTTTGGAAGCAAATGCTATGTAAAAAGAGAAGATGGAGGAATGGGAAAGTTTGACTCTCGTGTGGAAAAAGGAGTACTTGTTGGCTGCTCAAGTACATGGAAAGCATACAAGTGTTACAATCTAAGATTGAACAAAGTTGTGGAAAGCATCAACGTAACAATTGATGAAACAGGAAGACCGGAATCAAAGGAAGAAAATGAATCAATGAAACGACCCTTAGAAGAAGAAGCAGAAGATGAAAAATAAGTAGAAGAGAAAGATGAAGAGAATCCGACAGAAGCAGAAGAGAAAGTTCAGCAAGTGTCTCCAAAGACACCCAGTAAACAAGTACATAAGAAATATCCTGCAAATCAGATTATCGAAAACAAAGATGCATGAGTTGAGACTAGAAGAAGAATCCATTCACCAGAACAAACACACCTAGCACTCTTATCTACAATTGAACCAAACTGTTTCAAAGAATCCAACAAGGATGAATCTTGGAATAATTCGATGAATGAAGAATTGGATCAAATAGAGAAAAATCACACTTGGGAACTATTTCCAAGACCAAAGAATAAGAATGTGATCGACACAAAGTGGGTCTTCAGGAATAAATTGAATGAAGATGGACAGGTTACAATGAACAACGCTAGATTGGTATGTAAAGGATATGCACGGGTTGAAGGAATCGACTTTGAAGAGACATTTTCCCCAGTTGCCAGAATGGAAGCAATCTGTTTTCTTTTAGCTTATGAATGCTCCAAAAATATTAAAATGTATCAAATGGACGTAAAATCATCTTTTCTGAATGGGGAACTTGAAGAAGAAGTCTACATTGAACAACCAGAAGGATTTCAGTTGTCAGAAAACGTAGATTATGTGTGTAAATTAAAGAAGGACTTGTATGGTCTAAAATAGGCTTCTAGAGCATGGCACTCTAGACTGGATAAGTATCTATAGCAGGCAAGGTTCAGAAAAGGAAGAGCATACAACAACCTCTACATTAAGGTAAGTCAAGGTAATATATTATTAATTCAAGTTTATGTTGATGATATAATTTTTGGTAGTGATGATGACAGGTTAAGCGAGAAATTTGCAAAAGATATGCAGAATGAATTTGAAATGTCGTTGTTTGGAGAACTATCCTTCTTTCTAGGACTTCAGATACGTCAAAGAAACCAAGGAATTTTTATTTCTCAAACCAATTATATCAAAGAAATGCTAAAAATGTTCGGTATGGAAGATTGCAAACTAGTTATCACTCCCATGCAAACCAGTTTCAAGTTGAGCAAAGATGATGATTCGAAGTCTACGGATCAGAGGAAATACAGGTCAATGATTAGCAGCCTACTATATGTGACAGCATCCAGACTATATGTAATGTAGGTAGTTGGACATGTGGCACGATTTCAAGCGGCACCAAAGGAATCACCTGTATTAGCAGTGAAGAATATTTTCAGATATCTCAAAGGAACAAAAGAGTTTGGATTATGGAATCCAAAAGGAAAGGATATATCACTTATTTCCTACACAGATGCAGATTGGGCAGGTTGTATTGATGACCGACAAAGCACCAGTGGAGAATCATTCTACTTGGGTGAGTGTTTAGTATCATGGCTAATCAAGAAACAATCATCAATATCCTTATCTACAACCGAGGCAAAGTACATTGCAACAACATCATTTTGTACACAAGTTCTTTGGATGAAACAAACTTTAACAGATATACAGGTTGAGTATGATGAGCCCATCCCAATATATTGTGATAATGCAAGTGCCATCAATATCTCAAAGAATTCGGTGATGCACTCCAAGAAAAATTACATTCCAATCAAGTATCACTTTTTAAGGGAACATGTTGTAGAAAAGAACATCAGAGTTGAGTATGTGGGCACAAAAGAACAAGTAGCATACATCTTTACAAAACCACTTCCATGGGAATCCTTTAACTATCTTCGCCAAAGACTCAAAGTTATTTCTACTCCAAAATGAATTATTTTTAATTCTTACCTTATGTGCCTTATATGTACATGAGGAAGCACCATAAGAAGACAGTTCAGTTAGGGGGAGCATCCCCGGATGGAAAGATACCTTTGACATTGATGACAAAGGGGGGAATATTTATCAAATGCAGAGGATAGAGGCATGGTTCCAGAGGGAGCATATTTATAAAATGTAGAGGATAGAGGCATGGTTCCAGGGGGAGCATGAGTGGTATTATTTCAGTATTGCATCAGAGTGTTGTTATCAATGCCAAAGGGGGAGATTGTTGATTAAGGTTGGTTTTCATTCATGTCAACCCTTGAAGAAAGCCCTGTAGAACAAAGGTTGGGTAACAGAACCAAGATATTTTGATGTAAAAATGAATCATTTTTGTCTTTTCATGGTTGATAATAAGTATAAATGGATGAAATCCAAAGTGGTCCCCTTATGGTGAAATCCCTCACGAGAAGATGCTTTGTGGATTGAGTTATCCTAGAAGTATGGTTAGAGAACCCATGCTTATTTGTGGAATAATGAGATGAAGGTCAGTGAATTTGTCATTAAAACTATCCTATATGGATATTTTTTTCATGCCACTTCTGGTGGTATGTGGAACGTCACATAACTCCTCACAATTAGAGAGTTATGGCCATGAGAAGTTGGAGAACCCAGGTTTGGGTAATGGACCCAAGTTTGTTTGATGGATAATGGTATGATTTTTTATATATATTAGGTAATACTATTCTATATGGATGGTACATGTCATTACATTTTTGTTGGTATGTAGAAAATCACATAACTCCTCATATTTTGAGAGTTATGGCCTTACGAAGTTGGAGGATCCTCTTATGTCATCTAGAAGCCCCAAAAGGTAAAAGTAGTCAAAGTGGTTTAAGAGATTTTAGAAGGTAAATAATAAAGTGAATTGATGAGTGTACTACAATTCAAAGTGAATAAAAAATAAATAATTTAAATAATAAATTTAATGGAGAAATTACAAGTGAGTCAACCCTAAAATAAGAAAAGTGGGCAAAGTGACCTAAAAGATGTTTTTAAGGAAGCTACTTGGAGAGTATAAATAAGAGGCAAGGCTCTATCATTTTAGATACACTTGAGAATATTGAATACCTATAGGTGTATGAGGTAAAAAAAGGGTATCTAAGCCAAATTTTTGAGGTAAGGTGAAGAAAAGAAGGCCGAAATTCAAGGAAGGATAAATTCTTTTGATGATGCTTTCTAAGGTATGTTATTTATAGGTCATCTCACCATTTTCGCAACAAATTTTTTTATATAATGATTAAGACATTGAAATTTCTATGCCATTGAGGAAACATATCTAAGTATCTATGGTAAAAAAATCATCTTGTGGGTCTTTTTATTTTTGGAGTTACACTTCGTGGAAAATAGGGTTTGTGGCTAGTCCTGAAACTAGTAAAAAACAGGTGTTTGGGGTGAAAACGTCATAACTTCTTCATAACAGATCTAAATTCAGAAAGACAAAATGGGTTGGTTATAGTACATTATTTAGTATGTTTTTTAACAGATTCATATAATTTCAACAAATATTATGTGCAGGGCACGCTCTACAAGGTCACTCTCTAGAATAATCCAGAATTCAGCAAGGTATGCCATTTTTCCTATAACTACTTTTCTGAGAGGTTCGAAGTAGTGAAACTTGGAGGAATTGCACAAAACACACTAAATAACATTGTGTATCAGTTTCAAATATTTTTTCATTACAAGTACAAAGTTATGATTATTCCAAGTTAGGGTTGTTGACTAATCCAAAACTAGTCATGTGAGACTAAACAAAAGTTTGATGTAGATGCTAGTCTCTTGTTGTTTAAATTTAAGGAATTGTGAAGGTATGTGATCATATACAACAAGTATATTACAGAGTTATAAATCATATTTGGATGATGAAATTGATGAGGTATTTTGGTTGAGGTACAAGTTGGGTACATGGTTGAGACAACTAGTTGATGAGTTGGCACATACATGAGGGGTATAGTTGATGATGTTCGTAAACATTGATGAGTCATAGTCAATGGATAGTTGACACATGATTGGTACATACTTGGTACATGGTTGGTTGCACTTGTTTATGGTATAGGTTGATTACATATTGTTTGGTACAGGTTGGTGCATGGTTGATGCACTTGTTTATGGTACAGGTTATTTACAAGTTGAGGTACAGTTTGATGCATGGTTGATGCATGGTTGATGCATGGTTCAGGTTTATTGGTACAAGTTTACAACAATATATCTCAAAGTGATAGTGTGACAGCGGTTCCATCATTCTACTTCTACTTCAGGGCGGTTCCACGTGGCAAGGACAGGTGGTTGTAGCCACCTTCCAGTTGTAGCTAGAGAACATAGGGGGTTGTAGCCTCCTTCTGGTTGAAGCCAAAGAATTGGGGAGTTGGAGCTTCCCTCAGGTTGTAGCCTGAGAAACTAGGGGGGTGGAGCCTCCTTCCAGTTGTAGCTAGAAAATAGAGGAAGTTGGTGCTTCCAATGAATGTAATTCTTCAAGACATATAAGAAAAAGAATTATGTGGTTTTCTCCCAATTTGGGTTTCCACATAAAACACTAGTGTATTGTGTATGTGTGCAATTGTTCGTTTCTTATTGCTCATTATTGGATAATAATTCTACATTGATATAACACTTGGATTATTTGAAGAAAAAGGATTATAATTATGCTATTACTTATTCACACCCCTCTCAGTAATCCAACGTAACTTTGGATGTACCTTCCAACTTTTATATTTAGTATAACCATAGATATTGAAATGGTTATAGTGGTTCCTTAGATCCTTGCACTAATGTGTAATGGTTGTTGTCTTATTATTTTTCCTTTGTCCTTCTGTTTTCCCTCCTTGGAAGTGCCTTGGTGGTCATTCTACTTGGAACCATTTGGTTCACTAGAGAAATTTTGAAGCCCTAAATGGGCATCCAAACAAAAATATTCTATCAAAATCAACTTTAAACAAACAAGTATGATTCAAGATGATGATGTCAAATATAAGGGTAACCAATTTTGAATGGAAAGAAAGAAAAGTATTTTTTAATCATACTTTTAACTTATCTCCTTAAAGGTTTACTAAAATTAAGTGTAAGAAGTTGTTGGATACAAAATCAAATTCCACATCCAATTATAGAAAATTTGAGATTTAAAATGGTACTCCTAAGGAAAATAATAAAATAAAATCTAAAATAATAAAATAAGAGTTATGAATTTTCAAGGGGAAAGAAAGAAAACTGTTTTTTTAATTGTATTTTTTACCTATCTCATTGTTGGATGTGGAATTTAATTCTACATCCAATGAGTGCCTATACTTGAAATTAGAGTAAAATTGTAAGGAGATCAGTAAAAAATGTGATTAAAAAATAATTTTTCATTATTTCCCTTTGAAAATTCATAACTCCTATTTTATAATTTTAACTATTGTTTAATTGTTTTCCTTAGGATGTCCATTTTATACCTCAAAGTTTATTTAATGACCCTTTCTTTTCATCCATCTCTCGACACTATGCTTGCACACAGTCCTAATCAATGGTCCTATATTTAAAAAGAATCACTTCCATCATTAAATCACTATGGAGACTACCCAGATACTTGAGGAGTACATCTAGGTTCTTGGGTGATCCAAGGGGATCCGAAACACTCATAGAAGTCCAAGAGGATATAGAAATGACCAAAATTTTATTGTATCAAATTCTCTTTAAAATGAATTCATTGCGTAGAGCTCGGAAATATCTTTCCAACGATGCAAAAATCGTCTCAAATGAAGTTCGTATGAGAAAGTTATGGCTCCTCAAAGTTTTGGTCAAAGAGGTCAAAAAGTCAAAGGGGATGCCATGGGGCACCACTGGAAGGGTGACACGTGGAACATTCATACACGTCCATACAGGTTCTATGATGCTGACATGGAAACCCCACACGATTCCACATGGCAGGAAGTTGATGACCTAGCATATTGAGTTGGCAAGGTGACATGAAAATTGTACAGTGTAGGTGGACCAATCAGATCTCGAAATGTGGCATAGGTGGACTAATGAGAGACCACCATGTGGAAGTCTCCCATTGACCTAATATGGCTAAGGTAGAATAAAATTTTGTTAGGTCCCAAAGGATTGAACCTGGGTCTCTTTCCCAACATCCCAATGACTTACCATTACACCCACGGCATGTACTTACTTAACCATATATGGTTTCATTGCTAATTAAGGTTTGATTTAAGTTTAAATGGTGGGAATAAAGGATCGAGGGCATAACCTTCGATCTTGTGTTTATATGTATTGAACGTTAAACCCAAAAATCTATAGGCAGTCCAAACTATATTTTATACATAACATATAACATTACAGCAAAGTGCCAAAGGGGGGAGAGGTCTGCGAGGGTCGAACCCGTGAACTATTACCAGACATACCCAAGCCTTAACCAATGTTCCAATGATGCCACATGTTAGAGGAGCATCATGGTGATGTTTTTTTTGTGCTAAGATAATGTCTATGAAAATATTAGTTCAAATTTCCATGTATGAGAGATATAGTGCATCATTTGGTGTGTAAAGAGGGTCATATTGAGCCAGTTCAGAATATGGTCGAGTTTATACTCATTTTTCTCATAATTGTGAGAGGAATTCAATGGTAACCTTTGTTTCTGGGTTTGAGAAGCAAAATTGAAGAGTGAATTCAAGATTGGTTTTGTAAGTCCATTTTCATTATAATTTTTGACATATGAGATTAATGAAGAACAGTCTCACTATTAAAGGGAACTCAGAGATGTAGCCTAGGAGAGGTGCACTCCGTCATCAAATATTTTTTTATTGAGTTTGTTTATTTTTTGTTGTGTTATCTCACTTATTCTGCAAATTACCATCATTTTAAGAAGTTTTGACTAAGTAAAAGATTCACAAGTGTTTTTTATGCAGTGCCCCCACCTTAGCGGGGTCTTCCCACCTCTCGATCACTGGATATTCTCAAATATCGAGTTGGAGCATCTCTTCAAGTCCCTGTTGGAACCTCTACAGAACACTCCATGGGTCCTTATGAACTCTGCCCCACACGAACTAGCACCGAGCGCAAGCTCCCCTTCCACACGATCACTGACTCTGACCACAGGCCTATCCAAAAGGCGCTTCGAGACTTAGTGTGTCAGGTATTTGCATATGAGCCAACCCCGACTCTCCTGACTTCCAAACTTCCACACTTCGAAGTTCTAATTTTTTTAGCTAGAGCCTAGTGCTAGCTAGCTCCTCCCTTAACCTTCATCCATATGACCCCTCATTATGATCCAGGGAAAAATCCTCTAAACAATACGAGACTTTGCATTTCGCAAAGCTGGAAACCAGTCCATCTGCCTTCCTCTGATTCCCAAAATCCAAACTATCGATGTCAGATCAACGACCCTAAATCCGTGTGATCCAATAGTCTAGATCTTCCTTCGCAAATCAGACTTCGCATTTCACGAAGTTGGAGGACTACTCACCTCCCTTTTCCCAATCCCTGATATCTCTTTAGAAAATCAATGGTCCATGTTCTCCCTTCGATCAACGGTTGTGATAAAATTGTGAAATCGAACTTTGCAATTTCTCACAACCCTTACCTCGGGCTTCTCCAATCTATGAATCAATGAAAAGTTACTCCTTCACCACGTGTCCTGCCCAAATCCAACGGCTATGATTGTTGCGAATCTTAGCTCCTTAGGTATTCACTCTCCTATGCACTTCAAATGGTTAAGGTGTGTTAACCTTACCTAGATCCAACAGTTTTTGGTCCCTCGCACATAGATCCAATGAATGAGATCTAATATCCCCCTATGGGCGCTCCTCCTATCTGGACTCTAATTTCACTGTCCATATCCTTCACAATTCTTGATCCAACAGTCACTTTCTCTCCTCCTCCTAATCTTGCGCTTATTCCAAAACTTGGAAGAATTCCAAAACATTTCGAATGTCTGAGCGTTGTCTTGGTGCACTCCTTGCACACGTCTTCCTCCATATTATTCAACAACTCTATGAGTGTCTTTTCCTTGAAACTTCTCTTCTCTCTGAACTGGAAACAAAGTTCGTTTCTGCACTCCTTGCACTCACTCGATGCCCTCCTGGCAGAGCTCTCCAAAATCTTTGGCAATTATGTTTCCCTATGCTTCCTCTGCATAGTCTCTCCTCCAAAGTGTTCAGCAACCTTGAGGTTCCTCTCGATTTTGTGATAGCTCTGGTGCGCCCTCCTGGCACATTCATTTCTGACTCCACAGAGTTTAGATGTGCACTCCTTGTGCTGGCGATAGAACCTCCAATGTTCTATTGTGCACTCCTTGCATAGCCTAAGAACCCATAATAATATCTTGAACTCAATAAAGATAGAGAAATATATCTTCCTACTGTAAATCAAATCTATCATGTATCTACAACATACATATGTTGGAAATATACCTGAGACGGGGGAGTGAAGCAGTTATGTATCTAAGCTTGAATCTTTTCCTGTTATTTTCTGATTCTTTCTATATTATTTTTTAATGTGTTTCTGATAACTTAACATTCATAGATATACAATATTTGATCAATCACACAGAATACACAAGGACACATATTTTCATGAGGAAACCCATAAGGGTGAAAACCTCTTATTCTTAGGATGTCAATCAAGCTCCAACTTTCATGCACATCACATTCTTTGAGATCCAACTCAAATATGAGGCTACAACCTCTGATAGCAAGCTACAACTTGTAGATATCACAAACTCTCAGAATTCTCTAGAACCAACTATATGGAAGCACCAACTCCCAGGTTTCTCTAGCACCCACTAGATGGAAGAACCAACTCCCAGAATATCTTCTAGCACCAACTAGAATCTAGAGGACTGAAATCCTCCCTAGCACCACCCTACCACCCTCATTGAATCTTACAAAAATTTACTTACTTCCTCTGTCTCTTGTATGGTCTCCTCTGCCTTCTTCATCTTCTATGCTTTGTTATGATTTTTCATCTCTCTGCTTCTATGCTCTGCTCTACTTCCTTCTGTGATCAACACCACCTGTTGTTCAACTTCTCTTCTACCTTTTATTCTCTGTGTTGCCTCTGCATGCTCTTCACCACACCATGGATATCCCCTTCCGGTTATGCACTCTGTAGCATCCTACCCACATCCATCACTTTCGAAAAAACTCACTATCTTCTTTGTTCTGCCTGTCTTTCTCACACCGAGTCCTCTATCTAATCATCATTCAAACTCTTCGTCTTCTCTGGTAGTTATCCTAAATCTGTTCATCATCATTGGTCATTGTCCAAATATTCTTTGGCTTCTCTGGCAGCCGTAACTCTTCATCTTCTATGTCAATTACAGCCAGACACTTTTCCCTTCTTTGGATTCTAAGCCCCTTCCTTCACATGACCATCGACAGTGACCATACGCCTAACCAATAGGTGCTTCGTGACTCGCGACTTCAAGAATATTGGTATGAGACATATCAATTCTCCCAACTCTTGATATCCGAAGTGGAGGTTAGTGACGCTAGATCCTTCCTCTATTTTCTCTCTCCACATGACCGCCAGCTGTGACCTAGGGCCAAGCACTTAGGGACTTCACGTTTTGGGTATTTGGATGTGAGCAAACCCTGACTTTCTCGACTTCCAAACTCCTGAAATATGAACTAATGCCTAGAGAGCACTAGCTTCATTCTCGATATGACCTTGGGTGATGAACTCATGTGACCACGCAATTGCGGATGCATCCAAAGGTGGTTTAAAACAAACTATGTTTCACCCTTCAATTTACCTCGAGCCTCCACATGTTCTTTCTCGAAAACCATGGTTTCGATTGCATCCCGCCCTCAACTCATTAACATTCATGCACCTTAAATCCCCGCAATTCGATGAGATCGTAGATATCACAATCTTGATGGTGCTCCTGAACTGATGATTCAGATCTGTCCTTTCAAGTTCTACAGATCAACGGCTGTGT
This sequence comes from Picea engelmannii, assembly GCA_009831015.1. NCBI lineage: Eukaryota > Viridiplantae > Streptophyta > Pinopsida > Pinales > Pinaceae > Picea > Picea engelmannii. The sequence continues at coordinate 171,513 of ML807393.1, forward strand.
TTGATTTCGTGATCCGGGCTTCAGGAGTTTCAACTCTCAAACCCTTCTTTCCTTCGTATGTCAATATTCCAGAATTGACAATCCACTGAAACGTGTCCCTCTTGGATTAATGGTCGAGATCTCCTTTAGGTCTCCAGACTACAGAGATTTCAAATATCAACTTCTCGTTTCTTCTGACTAGATATCTTCTAAAATGGAATATCTGATGAGATCTATCCTCTTTAAATCCAACAACTATCTTCCACTCTGGGAATTCTCCCTTCGTCATTCTCATATTTTAGTTTCTCCTCACTTGGCGTCCCTTTGAGCATTTTACCCAGAGCTTGCGATCTAGTGACACCTGTCCTCTCATAGATCGATGACTTCCAGCTGCTTCATTTGTTTGGGCTTCGACAATTTCAAACCTTTCTCCTTCGTGTTTTCCCAAAGTATTTCCGCCCAAATGTGTAATCTTCTGACACATACCACTCCTGGCCTTATGTCTTCTTCGGGTCTTCGATGTTCAGGAGTTCGAAACTTTAGTCAAATCATTGGTGGTAAAACTCTCGAAGTAAAGCTCCCACGGTGACATAACTTGATTACGTCACTTGATGACATGGCATGACCTGAGTAGCTACCGAGTGTCACTCAGATTTGTGATTTGCACGTACCTTAAATGTTGATTCAACTTGACACTTGTCATTATCTAATTGCGACATGTGTCATTCCTGACGTAATTTTTTTGACGTGGATATCCTCGTGTGACACATGTTCTTCTCCTGGATATAACAGTTGTCCTAACTCCTGAAATGTATCTTAGATCGACGGATGAGAGGGACTTCAAACCTTCATCCTTCGGGACTTCCAGACTTTTCCTTTCCTTTCCAACCATAAACTCCCTAAGTGATTCACTCCGGAGTTGTGGATCATGTGCCACCTATTAGTCTTGACGATGGAGGGTCCTTGCTTACTTCGGGACTTCGGGACTTTGACAAATTCACTCTCCTATGCTCATCCAAAGGCTTAACCTTTGTGCATTTATCTCTGGATCCAACGGTTTTTGATCCTCGATGCTTAGATCCGACGGATCACATATGTACTTATCCTCTGTGCTTCCTCTGTTCACTGAACGTTGATCTAATGGTCATCGTATTTTTTTTAGATCCGATGGTCCTTATTCATTTTGTGTTTCGGGCTTCGGGTAACTCGACTTTCAAGTTGCTAATTCTTCTGAAGTGAGATTCCTCGAACCATAACCTCCTCGCAAATTTTGACCTGAAAAAAATGTTGGTCATCGATCAACTTCTTAGATTGATGGCTCGATCTATATATGGTGTTTCTATTCTATTTTATCATGTCCTTTCACTTAGAATGATCCAACGATTGTCGGGTATTCGAGATTGGTGATCCAATGACCATTGTCATTCTTCCTCCTAATATTTCTCGCGTTATGCTCCGCCTTAAGTTCTTTCCATCAATGGCAAGCACACTCTTC
>ML807393.1:178975-191520 GCA_009831015.1 Picea engelmannii
GAATTGAAGATATTTTCATGTCAATGGAAAGATATCATTGTGTATAACAACATTGGTGGGTTGAAAAAAAATTCAAAAACTTTTGACCACATAAATGGTTGTTTAAGGTGTGAAACGAGCTCTAGAAGGTTTTGGAACCCAAATCACCAAAGCAGTACATACCCCTAAAATTGGCCATACTAGCCAATAGCTTTGATTTATTCCACCCATAAAGTACCAAAAAAAATGAAAATTCTATAATGATCCATTATGAGTCACAAGAAAAGAACTAAAAACTTCCTACTTGAGATAATTAGCTTCATAACCTAATTAGCACATACCAAACAAATGTTAGATTTACCTTCATGTGCATTGATGAGGAAGGAGAACCCAGGTTTGGGTAATGGAGCCAAGTTTGTTTGATGGATAATGGTATGATTTTTGATATATTTCTAGGTAATACTATTCTATATGGATGGTACATGTCATTCTATTTTTGGTGGTATGTGGAACGTCACATAACTCCTCATGGTTTGAGATTTATGGCCTTACGAAGTTGGAGGACCTTCTTATGTCATCTAGAAACCCCAAAAGGTCAAAGTAGTCAAAGTGGTTTAAGAGATTTTAGAAGGTACATAATAAAGTGAATTGATGATTGTACTATAATTCAAAGTGAATAGAAAATAAATTATTTAAATAATAAATTTAATGGATAAATTAGAAGTGGGTCAACCTTAAAATAATGAAAGTGGGCAAAGTGACCTAGAAGATGTTTTTAAGGAAGCTACTTGGAGAGTATAAATAAGAGGCAAGGCTCTCTCATTTTACATACACTTGAGCATATTGAATACCTATAAGTGTCTGAGGTAACCAAATGATATCTAATCTGAGTTTCTGAGGGAATGTAAAGAAAAGAAGGCCAGAATTCAAGGAAGGACAAATTCTTTTGATGATGCTTTCTAAGGTATGTTATTTACATGTCATCTCACCATTTTCGGAATAAATTATTTTTCTAGAATGATTGAGACCATTAAATTGCTAAGAAATTGAGGAAACATATCCAAGTATTTTTGGTAAAACATTTATCTTTTGGGTCATTGTATTTTTGGAGTTACACTCCATGGAAAATAGGGTTTGTGGCTAGTCCTGAAACTAGTCAAAAATAGGTGTTTCGGGTAAAAACGTCATAACTTCTTCATAAAATATCACAATTTAGTAAGAAATTTTTTTTTGGTTATATTACAGTTGGTAGTATGTTGTGTAACAGTTTCATATTGATTCAACAAATATTATGTGCTGGGCACGCTCTACAAGGTCGCTCTCTAGAATAACCCAGAATTCAGCAAGGTATGTCATTTTTCCTATAACTACTTTTATGAGAGGTTCCAAGTAGTGACACCTAGAGGAATTTCATAAAACACATTGAAGAACATTGTGTATCAGTTTTAGATATTTATTCATTATAGGTACAAAGTTATGATTATTTCAAGCTAGGGTTGTTGACTAATCCAAAACTAGTCATGTGACACTAAAGAAAAGTTTGATGTAAATGCTAGTCTCTTGTTGTTTAAAGTTAAGGAAGGTTTGCAGGTATGTGATCATATACACCAGGTCTATTAGAGAGTTACAAATAATATTTAAATGATGAAATTGATGAGGGATTTTGGTTGAGGTACAAGTTGGGTACATGGTTGAGACAAGTAGTTGATGAGTTGGCACATTCATTAGGTGTATATTTGATGATGTTGGTAAATATTGATGAGTCATAGTTGATGAGTATTTGAAACATGATTGGTACATACATGGTACATGGTTGTTTGCACTTGTTTGTGGTACAGGTTGATTACAGATTGTTTGGTACAGGTTGGTGCATGGTTGATGCATTGGTTTATGGTACAGGTTGATCATAGTTTGAGGTACATTATTATGCATGGTTGATGCATGGTTCAGGTTTATTGGTATAGGTTTACAATGATAGTGTGACAGTGGTTCCATCATTCTACTTCTACTTAAGGGCGGTTGGATGGGGCAAGGTACAGTTTGGTGCATGGTTGATGCACTTATTTATGGCATAGGTTGGTGCATGGTTGATGCACTTTTTTATGGTACAGGTTGATTACAGGTTGAGGTACAGGTTGATGCATGGCTGATGCATGGTTTAGGTTTATTGGTATAGGTTTAAAATGGTATATCTCACAGTGATAGTGTGATAGTGGTTCCATCATTCTACCTCTACTTCAGGGTGGTTGGACAAGGAAAGGACAAGTGGTTGTAGCCACCTTTCGGTTGTAGTCGGATAACATAGGGGGTTGTAGCCTCCTTCTGCTTGTTTCTAGATAATTAGGGAGTTGGAGCTTCCCTTAGGTTGTAGCCTGAGAAACTAGGGGGTTGGAGCCTCCTTCCAGGTGCAGCTGGAAAATAGAGGAAGTTGGTGCTTCCAATGAATGTAATTCTTCAAGACATATAAGAAAAATCATTCCATGGTTTTCTCCTAATGGAGGTACAGGTTGATGCATGGTTTAGGTTTATTGGTACAGGTTTACAATGAAATATCTCACCATGATAGTGTGACGGTGGTTCTGATGCAGGAGCATCGTAGAAAGCCAAAGCACGTGCCTAGTCAAAAGAACAACTGAACGCGCAGATGCAAAAAGGACGCGTTTTTATGAAAACGTTTTGAATTTTGAAATCTGAAGCATTAATGTAATAGCTAGGAGAAGCGTACTTACATTTATGTCTTGGAGATATGAACAGATCTAGAGAAATTATTCTCATCTGCCGGATGTAATAGGAATTTAAGTATGTTAATGTAAAGTAGGTAGATATGAATGTTAGACTAGATAGTTTAGAAACGTAGGAGGGAAAATAGATATAGACACCCTCACTCTTGTATCATTGTTGCTTTTGATGATCATTCAGAATTCATAATCTATAGAGCTGTAGAGAAGAACCCATGTACAGGAGCACTTGAGTTAATATATGAAGCTTTGACTCAATTTTCATGGTGTTATGATGCTTACTGTTTATATTTGTGAATGGTATGTTTACAGTTGATTTGTTTCTCTGTTGTGCATTTGTTTCAATGTTGTGTTGTGTGTATGATTTCATGTTGAATGTATGAAGTCTGAGAGAGGAGAAGAATGAGTTTAAATTGTTTCTCTTCCTGAGAATTCCTGGAAGGAGTACAATGACTGTCCACAAGGTGTGCGTTGACGAGGGTCTGAGTTTTATCTCAGAAATCTCAGGAGAGATACCGTTGTTCTCATACCAGCAGAACTGCAGGTGTAGCCCAGAGTCATGCAAGGTGTGCGCAGGCTAGTTGAAGCCTTGGATTTTATAAATCTAGAAGGAAGGTTGAAGGACCACTGTTGTAAGGAGTGCACAGGGTCGAAGACTCAAATAACTAGAGGTTATTTGAAGGTTTTCCGCAAGGAGTGTGAGCAGGGATCCTTTTGGGAAGCTTGAGTTTACAAGTGAAAACTTAGGTGGGATTTAACCTTTGAAGTGCTCAAAGGAAGGCGGAGATCGAAATCGTCTCATAGAAGTTAAGTTCTGAGGGAGAATGCTGAGTTGTTTGGATAGAATTCATCGAAGAGTGCATCTCGTGGTCATAAATTGTCTATGGAGAACTCGCGAAGTCGCGAGGACCGTAGGATCCAGAGGAGCTGTAAGTTGGTTAGGAGTTGGATGAATCTGCCACCCTGACATCAAGAATCAACGTGGACTGTTGATCGCGGGTTGTTTGATCCATCATATCATTTCAGGGATTCGGGATCCGTAAGTTCGAAGCGTAGGCCAAATTTCTTGGTCACTCTAAAACCTGAATCGCGAAAGGGATTATCAGGTGTGGAATTTTGAATTTTGGTAATCCGGTAGTTGGCATTCCGAAAATCCTGATGACAAGGAGATGGGATCCTTTGCATTGAAAATTCTGAAGTCATGAAACGCAGCGTGTCATTCGTGTGGAATTTCGGTAATCTGGGATTCGGCATTCTGAAAATCCTGATGTCAAGGAGTCGGGACCCTTTGCATTGAAAATCCCAAAGTTGTGAAATGTGGCGTGCCTTTGGTGTGGGATTTCGATATTTTAGCTTTCCAGAATTCGAGAAGTAGAGGAGGCAGTGACTTTGGAATCGAGAGTTTCAAACGCCTGGTTCGCAAAATCCCAAAGAGGGAAAGGAAAAATTCCCGAAAAGGTTGAGGGACAATAGCCAGTGGGTACTAATCGGTTTTTTGGGTTTCAGGACTCAAGAGGTAGAGTTGCATGGTCAATGCAAATCCCAAAATTGCGAAGAGAGAAATGCCAAAAAGGTGGGTCCCAAGTCTCAGTCAGAGGGTACGTGCGGCAGAAGTAAAAGGAGGGGTCAAGCTTCAGCAAAAATACCGAAAGGCCATCGATCTCGCATTCCATGGGACGTTGAGCCCATTTCGGCATCCCAGAATTTCAGAGTTCATGGAATCATAAGGGAAGAGGAACGACAGTTGGTTGTTCGCTCAAAGTCCCAAAAGCCAAAAATAGTGGGTAACAAGTGGCATGTGCTTGTTGCGTTGGAGCAGTCAACCTTCGTTGATGGTTCGCATTTCAGCATTTATCGAGAGTTGTGGAAATACATTGGGACTCTCCAACTCCTGAAACCCGAAGTCCTTTGTGGCTTAAACAAAGGGTTTAATTAACCCTTGGCGTCGTTTTAGTGAAGATCCTGAGCAGATCTCGGCCCGAGGGCAGGGGGTCTGCATCAGGTTCCATCATTCTACTTCTACTTCAGGTTGGCTGGTAGGGAAAGGACAAGTGGTTGTAGCCACATTTCAGTTGTAGCCAGAGAACATAGGGGGTTGTAGCCTCCTTCTGGTTGTTTCTAGACAATTGAGGAGTTTGAGCTTCCCTAAGGTTGTAGCCTGAGAAACTAGGGGGTTGGAGCCTCCTTCCAGTTGCAGCTGGAAAACAGAGGAATTTGGTGCTTCCAATGAATGTGATTCTTCAAGACATATAAGAAAAATCATTCCATGGTTTTCTCCCGATTTGGGTTTCCATGTAAATCACTGGTGTACTATGTTTGTGTGTGATTGTTCATTTCTTATTGTTCATTATTGGATAATAATTCTACATTGATATAACACTTGGATTATTTGAAGGAAAATGATTATAATTACGTTATTAATTATTCACCCCCCATATCAGTAATCCAACAATTGGTATAAGAGAAGATTCCTTCAAAAATCAGTTTAACTACTGAAAGATAGATCATGGAGAGTACCAACTTGTATAAAATGGAATACCACAGTTTGATTGACAGAAGTATGATTTTTGGAGCATAAGGATGAAGACATATATACATGCATAGGGATTTCAAGATTGGTAATCAATTGTAGATGGATACACAACACCAACAGTTCCACCAACAAATGAGAAAGCAGTGAAACTTGGTGAGAATAATTCCAAAGCCAAAAATGCACTTTTGAATGGTCTCAGTGATACGGTATTCACCAAAGTTACACATTGTAAATCCACTAAAGAAATTTGGGACAAGCTTCAAAATATTTATGAAGGAGATACAAAAGTCAAAGCAACAAAGATTCAAACTTACAAAGGTAAGTTCAAACAACTAAAAATGAAGGCAGATGAGAATATTGCAGCCTACTTCTTACGAGTCGATAAAACGGTGAATGAAATCATAGGATTGAGAGAAGAAATCAAAGAATCTATAATTGTTCAAAAGGTACTAAGATCTCTTTCTATGAGATTTAACCCTAAGATATCAACTCTAGTAGAAAGATCGGATGTAAACTCAATAAGCATGGATGAACTGCATGGAATCTTCATAGCATATGAAATGAGAACTGAACAAGAAAATCCAGATGTAAAAGAAGCAGCCTTCAAAGCATCCAAAAGATCAAATAAAAATAAAAAGGAACAAGAAGAATATAGAAGCAGTAGTGACGTCTCAGAATAAAATGAATAAGTGGCCAACTTTGTCAAAAGAATGAACAAGGGAACCAACAATAAGTATAGAGGTAAGCTTCCTTTAATTTGTTTTAATTGTGATGGTATTGGTCATTTTCCTAACAAATGTCCTCATACGAAAAAGAGAAATGATGAAGGTTACTCAAAAGGCAAACACACATATAAAGACAAAACAAATACAAAGAAAGTTTTCAATAAAATCTTATGCACCAAAGAAGACATCTCATCATCAGATGAAGATGAAGTCAGTGATAGTGAGATAGGAAGATTACTATTCATGGAAATAAAACACTCTGACAAAGAAGACTCTGAAGAAGAATATGAAGAAGTCGAAGAAGAATATGAAGAAGTCAAAGAAGAAATTGAAGAAGCAAAAATTGACTATCGAGAAGAATTAATGTGTGCCATAGAAGTTATCAGAAGAGAAAAGAAGAAAAACAAGAAACTACAAGCAGAACTAGACAAGAAAAAGGATAGTCGAGAACTAGAAAAAATGATCGCAAAATTCAATGTTCAAATAGAAGAAGATAAAAGAATTGATGAAGAACTCAAAGAAAATCTAGAAGAAAAGGACAGGATCATTGGAAACCTAGAAGCAGAGATTGTCGCACTAAGAAAGGATATTCAAAGAACCTGGCAGCAACATCTACTTACTTTTTCATGGGTTTATCACATGTACGCTACCTCCTCTTCTACACCCTGTGTATGTATGCTACCTCCTCCACTGCAGCCCATGTATGTACGTTGCCTCCTCCACTTTATCTCACATACACCTTAGAAACTAGGGTTTTTCTGAAAGTCTAATATTTTCTTTGTCGACCCTCCTTTGCTACTTCAGAAAATAATGCTACAACCTCAGCAAAATATCACTAGATCACAATATAGATAATAAATGAATAAGTATGTGAGTGAACAAATGAATGACTCCATGAGGTGATTATATACTTGTTCTAGCTATCTCCTTTCCTTATTTTATGGCTTCTAGGGTTTTCCTATTATAACAACTTTACCCCTTTGACTAGGTGACTTGTAACCAACTAGGGATTTTTAACCCTTCCTTGGGGCTTCCAAATTCACAAGGCCATATCTCCCTAACCATGAGGATCCATGTGGTATACCACATATCACCGAAAAAGACATGACGTGTACTATCCATTTGTGAGGGTCTTTCCTATATTCACATTGTCCTTCATGTCATTATTCCTCAACCAACATTGGGTCCCATAACCACATCTAGCGGTGTTTTGTAGAATTCTTCAAAGTGTCTTCCCATGAGGGCCATGCTTAGAGATATTCCATAAGGGGACCACTTTGGAGACTTCTCCAATTATAACCATTACATCAATCCAACCAACTTTCCAAACTAACTGGAAAACTTAATTTTCCAACGATATCGTCCACATCTTTGGGGCTTCTAGACTTCTCCAAGAGTTGACATCGATCTCTAAGGGTTGACATCAATCTCCCAGATCACTCTCCAAGGGATGACATCAATGACAAATAACTATCCAACAGACTATTCTTTTCATATGCTTATTGTTGAAGCATTATTGAATGTTGTTGTATGAACTATTTCTGCATAGATGTTTAAAATGATTATGCATTCTTGATCTCCATATGAGTACAACAATAATGTTTATAGTTAAGTATGCAACTATTTTTTATGTTATTTGTAACATTATCATTTTAATCTATTGGTAATAGATATGAACTATTTATGTCACTGATAATACCACATCTTACCATTCTCATATCATTAGTTTTTCTCCTGATCAGGATATGATAATATAGTGTTAGGATAGAATAATTTAGTTAGTTATACTTAATTGGTTTAAAAGCATATTCAAACTCATCTGAGAACATTATCTTCTCATTTTCATAATTGAAAGTATTTTGGATGGAAACTAGGACCGATATTGGTCGGAAGTGATGTCCCAAACTATCCTAAATGGATATTTCTTGTCATGCCCTTTCTGGTGGTATTTGGAACGTCAAATAACTCCTCACAGTTAGAGAGTTATGGCCATGAGAAGTTGGAGAACCCATGTTTGGGTAATGGAGCCAAGTTTGTTTGATGGATAATGTTGTGATTTTTGATATATTTTTAGGTAATACTATTCTATATAGATGGTACATGTCATTCCATTTCTGGTGGTATGTTTAACGTCACATAAATGCTCACGGTTTAAGGGTTATGGCCTTACGAAGTTGGAGGATCCTCTTATGTCATCTAGAATCCCCAAAAGGTCAAAGTAGTCAAAGTGGTTTAAAAGATTTTAGAAGGTAAATAATAAAGTGAATTGATGAGTGTACTATAATTCAAAGTGAATAAAAAATAAATTATTTAAATAATAAATTTAATGGAGAAATTAGAAGTGGGTCCACCCTAAAATAAGGAAAGTGGGCAAAGTGACCTAGAAGATGTTTTTAAGGAAGCTACTTGGAGAGTATAAATAAGAGGCAAGGCTCTATCATTTTAGATACAATTGAGAATATTGAATACCTATAGGTGTATGAGGTAAGAAAAGGGTATCTAAGCCAAATTTTTGAGGTAAGGTGAAGAAAAGAAGGCTGGAATTCAAGGAAGGATAAATTCTTTTGATGATGCTTTCTAAGGTATGTTATTTATAGGTCATCTCACCATTTTCACAACAATGTTTTTTATATAATGATTAAGACCTTGAAATTTCTATGCCATTAAAGAAACATATCCAAGTATATTTGGTAAAAAAATCATCTTGTGGGTGTTTGTATTTTTCGAGTTACACTTCGTGGAAAATAGGGTTTGTGGCTAGTCCTAAAACAGGTAAAAAACAGGTGTTTCAAGTAAAAACGTCATAACTTCTTCATAATAGATCCAAATTCAGTAAGACAAAATGGGTTTGTTATAGTACATTATTTAGTATGTTTTGTAATAGTTTCATATCATTTCAACAAATATTATGTGTAGGGCACGCTCTACAAGGTCACTCTCTAGAATAATCTAGAATTCAACAAGGTATGCCATTTTTCCTATAAATACTTTTCTGAGAGGTTCCAAGTAGTGAAACCTGGAGAAATTGCATAAAACACACTAAATAACATTGTGTATCAGTTTCATATCTTTATTCATTACAAGTACAAAGTTATTATTATTCCAAGTTAGGGTTGTTGACTAATCCAAAACTGGTCATGTGAAACTAAAGAAAAGTTTGATGTAGATGCTAGTCTCTTGTTCTTTAAATTTAAGGAAGTTTGAAGTTATGTGATCATATACACCATGTATATTATAGAGTTATAAATCAAATTTGGATGATGAAATTGATGAGGTATTTTGGTTGAGGTACAAGTTGGGTACATGGTTGAGACAACTAGTTGATGAGTTGGCACATACATGAGGTGTATAGTTGATGATGTTGGTACATATTGATGAGTCATAGTCAATGGGTAGTTGACACATGATTGGTACATACTTGGTACATGGTTGGTTGCACTTGTTTATGATACAGGTTGATTACATATTGCTTGGTACAGGTTGGTGCATGGTTGATGCACTTGTTTATGCTACAGGTTGATTACAGGTTGAGGTACAGTTTGATGCATGGTTGATGCACGGTTCAAGTCTATTGGTACAGGTTTACAGCAGTATATCTCAGAGTGATAGTGTGACAGTGGTTCCATCATTCTAATTCTACTTCAGGGTGGTTTGATGTGGCAAGGACAGGTGTTTTTAGCCACCTTCAAGTTGTAGCCGGAGAACATAGAGGGTTGTAGCCTCCTTCTGGTTGTAGCTAGAGAATTGGGGAGTTGGAGCTTCCCTCAAGTTGTAGCCTAAGAAACTAGGGGGGTGGAGCTTCCTTCTAGTTGTAGCTAGAAAACAGAGGAAGTTGGTGCTTCCAATGAATGTAATTCTTCAAGACATATAAGAAAAAGAATTATGTGGTTTTCTCCCAATTTGGGTTTCCACGTAAAACACTGGTGTATTGTGTATGTGTGTGATTGTTCAATTATTATTGCTCATTATTGGATAATAATTCTACATTGATATAAAACTTGGATTATTTGAAGAAAAAGGATTATAATTATGCTATTACTTATTCACCCCCCTCTCAGTAATCCAACGTAACTTTGGATGTACCTTCCAACTTTTATATTTAGTATAACCATAGATATTACAATGGTTATAGTGGTTCCTTGGATCCTTGCACTGATATGTAATGGTTGTTGTCTTATTATTTTTCCTTTGTGCTTCTGTTTTCCCTCCTTGGAAGTGCCTTGGTGGTATTTCTACTTGGAACCATTTGGTTCACTAGAGAAATTTTGAAGCCCTAAATGGGCATCCAAACAAAAATGTTTTATCAAAATCAACTTTAAACAAACAAGTATGATTCAAGATGATGATGTCAAATATAAGGGTAACCAATTTTGGAGGGAAAGAAAGAAAAGTATTTTTTAATCATACTTTTAACTTATCTCCTTAAAGGTTTACTAAAATTAAGTGTAATAAGTTGTTGGATACAAAATCAAATTCCACATCCAATTATAGAAAATTTGAGATCTAAAATGGTACTCCTAAGGAAAATAATAAAATAAAATCTAAAATAATAAAATAAGAGTTATGAATTTTCAAGGGGAAAGAAAGAAAACTATTTTTTTAATTGTATTTTTGACATGTCTCCTTGTTGGATGTGGAATTTAATTCTACATCCAATGAGTGCTTACACTTGAAATTAGAGTAAAATTGTGGGAAGATCAGTAAAATATGTGATTAAAAAATAAATTTTCATTCTTTCCCTTTGAAAATTCATAACTCCTATTTTATAATTTTAACTATTGTTTAATTGTTTTCCTTAGGATGTCCATTTTATACCTCAAAGTTTATTTAATGACCCTTTCTTTTCATCCATCTCTCGACACTATGCTTGCACACAGGCCTAATCAATGGTCCTAGATTTAAAAAGAATCACTTCCATCATTAAATCACTATGGAGACTACCCAGATACTTGAGGAGTACATCTAGGTTCTTGGGTGATCCAAGGGGATCTGAAACACTCATAGAAGTCCAAGAGGATATAGAAATGACCAAAATTTTATTGTATCAAATTCTCTTTAAAATGAATTCATTGCCTAGAGCTCGGCAATATCTTTCCAATGGTGCAAAAATCATCTCAAATGAAGTTCGTATGAGAAAGTTATGGCTCCTCAAAGTTTTGGTCAAAGAGGTCAAAAAGTCAAAGGGGATGCCATGGGGCACCACTGGAAGGGTGACATGTGGAACATTCATACATTCCCATACAGGTTCTATGATACTGACATGGAAACCCCACATGATTCCACATGGTAGGAAGTTGATGACCTCGCATATTGAGTTGCCAAGGTGACATGAAAATTGTACAGTGCAGGTGGACCAATCAAATCTCGAAATGTGGCATAGGTGGACCAATGAGAGACTACCACATGGAAGTCTCCCATTGACCTAATATGGCTAAGGTCGAATAAATTTTTTTTATATCCCAGAGGATTGAACCCAGGTCTCTTTCCCAACATCCCAACGACTTACCATTACACCCGCGGCATGTACTTACTTAACCGTATATGGTTTCATTGCTATTTAAGGTTTGGTTTAAGTTTAAATGGTGGGAATAAAGGATTGAGGGCATAACCCTTGATCCTGTGGCTATATGTATTGAATGTTGAACCCCAAAATCCATAGGCAATCCAAACTATATGTTATACATAACATATAACATTACAGCAAAGTGCCAAAGGGGGGAGAGGTCCGCGAGGGTCAAACCTGTGAACTACTACCACACATACCCAAGCCTTAACCAATGTTCCAATGATGCCACATGTTGTGGAGATTCCCATGGGGACAGTTTTAACCTTGATGAGATGGTTAACTAAAGGTTTAGACCATGGTTGGGTCTGTGTTCTATTTAGATCGAGCACGAATCCTAATGCAAATAAAAGAGTGCATACATTTTCATGCAAGATATGGATAGTGCATTGGGATGTGTGCCAATGAGTGCAACCATGATGGTGTTGTATTTGTTTGTGTGCCATTGAGCACCATTTCCAAACATAGCCTTTCTTATACTCATTTTTCTAATTTTTTTACAGGAGCATGATGGTGATGCTATTTTTTTGCTAAGATAATGTCTATGAAAATATTAGTTCAAATTTCCATGTATGAGAGCTATAGTGCATCATTTGGTGTGTAAACAGGGTCATATTGAGCCAGTTCAGAATATGGTTGATTTTATACTCATTTTTCTCATAATTTCAAGAGGAATTCAATGGTAACCTTTGTTTCTGGGTTTGAGAAGAAAAATTGAAGAGTGACTTCAAGATTGGTTTTGTAAGTCCATTTTCATTGTAATTTTTGACATATGAGATTAATGAAGAACAATCTCACTATTAAACGGATCTTAGAGATGTAGCCTAGGAGAGGTGAACTCCTTCATCAAATATTTTTTTTATAGATTTCTTTTATTTTTTGTTGTGTTATCTCACTTATTCTTCAAATTACCATCATTTTAAGAAGTTTTGACTAAGTAAAAGATTCACAAGTGTTTTTGATGCAGTGCCCCCACCTCAGCAGGGTCTGCCCACCTCTCGGTCACT
>ML807394.1:0-15599 GCA_009831015.1 Picea engelmannii
TTAGTTGTTTCACTCATGCAATTATGATGTCTTCCCTACATAAGAATATTGTGCCTTGAAATAGAGGCCAAGTGCAATTATTGTGGAAATTTTGCAAAATAGATACCCCCAATTACATATTAAGCCTAAGTGATTTCAAGCATGGAAAATGATGGATATTTTTGTTCTAAAGAAGAGGTATTTCATCATACTATTTTCATAATAGAAAATTTCAACCATAATTTTGAATCGCAAAAGGATAAATGTTCTATGATTTTGAATTTTTCTCGTTTTCCATCACTAGAATCCAACAAAGAAATTTTTTATGAAATTGCAATTTTGTATGTTCAACAAAATCTAAGACCCTACACCCTAGCCTTTATCCCTAGACTTCTTTGTTTGCTCCCTACCACGCCTTCTTCTCTTGGCCCTCCTGAGCATGGCTTCAAGAGGATTCTATCCTCCTCCTCCTCATATAGAATCCATGGCCTTTCAATCCCTTGTCACTTATCCAAGCAAATCAATCAAGGAAGCTCATCCATCTTGATTTGTGAAGGAGGCCAATCAAATTCTAGATGTGTTTCTCCCCATTGTATCTCCCCACGTTAAATACCTAGATCTTGAACATCCCCAAGAACAATGGATCCATGGATGCAAAATAACTTGATGGCTATGATCAAAGGAAAGTTGTCTTATTACTTACATGGAAGAGGCTTTTATGATTTTTTGTTTGGGCTGAAAGAACACCGAAACTTGATTTTCATAAATGGCCCCTACTTCATGGGTCCAAGAGGAATGTATCTCAAGGGATGGACCCTTGATTTTGATCCTAAATTGGATGTGCCCTCAGTAGTGTCAGTTTAGTTAAGGATTCCTAATCTGCCCCTCCACTATTAGAATGATGAATCACTTCAATCCATTGGAAACAATCTGGGAAATTCATCAATAAGTCTAAACCCTAATCTACACTATTTGTATGCACTTGTATATGTGTAGATGTCAATTTGGATAAATTTATTCCTAAACCAATAAGATTGAAACTACACAATTGGAGCCACATGCAAAAACTGGATTATGAGGAACTTTCATTTAAATGCAAAGCATGCCATGAATATGAGCATTTTGCAAAGGATTGCAAAAAGACAACTCTAGTGCAATCTCCTATGGAAAAGGATGAGCAGTGGAAATTTGTTAAGAAAAACCAAGATCACGTCAAACCGCAACAATAGAAACTCCAACTAAAAAAATAAAATCAATTCCCTCGGTTAATATATTAGAAATGTTGTCCCAACAAGACATGGAGCCATTTGTGTCAGCCATAAAATATTCTCAGAATGTAAGTATTCATAACCATCCCATCATCACTCCCCAATATTATGTGCCTCACATTTACACAGATTCTCAAGTAGAAGAGTTGTTCTCCCCTTCAAGCAATCCCTCAAAGGAAGGGAACAAAGAAGTTGAATTAGTCTTAGAAAAAAATTCCACCCATCTAAGCAGAGTAGTTACCAAGAAAAGATCTCTTCATATTTAGGAAGGTGAGGATTGAGAGGAGCAACATTTTCCCAAAAATCAGGGGAGAATATCAGCTAGAGAAAAAAGAGAGGAAGTGGCCAACAAAGAAAAAAAAACCTAGGGATTCAGACCTACATCGAAAGTTCTCTAGGGAAGGAGTAAAGATCCACTCTCTTTCAAGTCTAGAAAGTTTGATGCCATTAGAAACTATAAAAAGAGACAATTCTAAACCTTCATTATTGAAATAATGAAAATGGTCTCCTAGAACAGTATGGGGATGGGAAGTAAACACAAAATAGAATCCTTAAAGGACTTAATCAAATTGGAAATCGCATCCATCTTCCTCATCCAGGAGACAAAATCAGGAGAAGGTGAACCACTAGAAATTGGAAACAAAACTTGGAAAATCAATCAAGGAGTAGCAGTAAGTTCAAAGTGGGCTCTCGAGGAATATGCACCCTCTAGAAATTGGATCTATTTGGATTAGTTCAGTCCAAATCCAACTAGCATTGGTTCTATATAAAACTCATCTCTAGAATAATAGGGAAGAATTTATTTATATTCAATGTGTATGCTCCAATGCATTACAAGGAGAAACTGGAGTGTTGGCAAACTTTAGTAGATATGAAAGACCATATAAAGAAAGAAAGAAGAATTAAGGTAGGTGATTTTAACATGGTCTTGCCTCCGAAGGAAAATTGAGGGGGAAGCATTATTCAGTACCAAGAAAGAGAGAATATAGAAGACTTTATATTAGATTGGGATCTTATGGATATCAATTCCAAGAGAGGAAAATACACATGATTTAATAGGAGGGTTGGTCCAAGCCACATTGTTGCTAGACTAGATCGATTTCTCATTCATAGTAACTTTGTGTTGGATGATGTCGAAACATTTCAAGAATTGTGCCTTCTAATGCTTCCAACAACAAACCAATCTCTCTTTTGTTTCAACATCCTAAAAACTATGGTCCTCTCCCTTTTAGATTTAACCCTAAATTAATGGTTACATTATCAGAGGATTAAATTATCAATCATTGAAAGTTCATGGAAGCATCAAGTTAGCTGCTATCTTGGGTATGTATGGGAAACAAAATTAATGGAAACCAAAAAATTATTAAAGGAATGGGCTACACAAAATTATATAGATCCATCATCTAAGAGAAAGGATGCCCTCCAGTAGCTTCAATCCTTTTAGATAGCATTGGAAGAGCAAGAAGTTCAATAACAACAAATTCAATAGGATAAATTCTTGAGCTAGAAAGTTCATACAACCTATAAAAAGAGGAAGAGAACTAGCTAATTAGGTGATCAAAATACTTATTTATTTCATAAATAGACAAAATCCCACCAACAGAAAAACAATGTTCAAGAAAAATACAAAATGAAAATGGAGAAAAGATAATTGGCTTTCGCAACATCAAAGAAGAGGATTTTCTTCATTTCAAAAATTTGTATGCAACAAAAGAAGAAGAGTTGGAATCAATCCATTCAATTCTTCAAAGGATCCCTCACTTGGTTTTTGAAGAAGATAACTTGGAACTAGTTAAATAAATCAAAGAAGTGGAGATAATAAATGTTATTTAGGGGCTAGAATAGCTTGGCAAGGCTCTGATCCCAAATGGTTTCTCTATCTATTTCTATATGACTAGGGTTGTATGCTAAAATATGAAGCAAATGGAAACCTCAAAATGGAGGATGCACAAACTCCTCATTTTGAGCTCTCATCCCAAAAGAATCCAATGGCTCATCACTTTATAGATAATGTCCCATATCCTTTTTCAATGCTTCATATAAAATTATGATAAAGATAATGCCAAATCATCTGAAAATATGCTTCCCAATCTAATATTAGAGAATCAAGGTGGTTTTATGCAAAAGCGTTAGATTATAGATAACATCCTTCTTGTGCAAAAGTTGTCCATTCAAGAATAAGTAGAAAATACAAAGGGATGGTCATAAAGATAGATATGGCAAATGAATTTGACTAGGTACGTCACTCATTTTTATTTTTAGTTCTAAAAAAGTTTGGCTTTGAAAACTATTTTATTTCTTGGGTTAAGGCATGCATGAGATGCCCCTAGATATCCCCCTTGGTCAATGGTAGGCCCACCTATTTTTTTCAAAGTAAAATAGGACTATGGCAAGGATTCCCAATCTCTCCCCTTCTCTATATCATAATGGTAGAGTCTCTCAGTAGAAGGATCGAACATGAAATAATTCAATGCAATTTACAAGGGATATTTCTTGTCCAAGGGACTAAAGAAACTAGGCACTCACACTTTTTTGATGACACACTTCTTTTGGGAGGGGTGTCAGTTATTATAGCGGAATGATTTAAAAAGTCCTAGATCAATTCATGAATTCCTCTCGAGGGACCATAAACAAAAGAAAAAGAAATATTTACGAGTGGGATGCTTCGCCACAGTTACTCAATTCAATTGCAAGAATTATGGGATTTCCTTGTGTGATCAACTAGTCTCGTTTTAAGTTTTGGGGGATACCCATAGCTCTCTCCTTTCCCAAGGCAGTATAATGGCATAATATCACTCAGAAAATTCATAAAAAATTGCAATGGTGGGGAGGGAATTGGTTAAACCTTGCTAGTAGGGTAATTCTTATTAATAGTGTGTTACCATATTTTCCCCTATTCTAGGGATCGGTAATGCTAGCTCCAGTAGGGACTCTGCAAAAAATTGGGGCAAAGATTAGGAAATTTATATGGCAAGGAGGTAAGAACAATAACAAAAAGTATCATCTCATAAAATGGAGCACAATAATTTCTCCATGGGACCAAGGAGGACTCAACGTTAAATATCCACAAGCAATGAATTTATCAATGGGAGAAAAAATCCTTTAGAGGTTGGTGAGAATCAAAGGTGGAAATCACTCATCCACAAAAAGTACCTCCAAGCTAGTAGATTG
Source organism: Picea engelmannii (assembly GCA_009831015.1). Taxonomy (NCBI): domain Eukaryota; kingdom Viridiplantae; phylum Streptophyta; class Pinopsida; order Pinales; family Pinaceae; genus Picea; species Picea engelmannii. Next base: position 4,419 of record ML807394.1, read on the forward strand.
AGCCTATACCTATTTATTCCATATATCAAAGGTTCATCTATTTGGAAGTTATGCAAAGCATCGACTAACCTCCTTCAAAATAGTCTTTCATGGGTGCCTGGAAATGGGGGAAGGATCAGGATATGGGAGGATCGAATTTTAGAAAGACCCCCTCTAAATCGATTTCCACAATTTGTGGAGTTGTGAGAATGGATGCAATTACATAATCTCTATTCATTGTGGGGCATTTCTGAATGGGATCCCTTAGCTGAAGGCATTTGGAAAAGATGGAAAATTTTAATTATTACCATAAAGGTTAGTGGAATAATGAGATGGATTGTTAAGCCAATTGCAAGGGGCTAAGACAATTAGCAAATCATCCCAACACGTTCAAGGGTGGGGTCCCAAAGGACCTCAGTATGTATTCAAACTAAGATATAATATTCAAATCACTAAGCAGTATTTGTCAAACTAGGATGTAATATTCAAATCACTAAGCAAAACAAATCTTCCAACAATCGAGATATGGAAGTCAGTATGGGGCAAAGACAAATTGCCAAAGGTTAAAATACTATGTTGGGTTTTGGAAAATGGGAAAATGCAGTTACAAAATTGAAAAGAAGAGGAATACAAGGGCCATCGTGATTTCCATTGTGTGACAAGAATGAAGAAACCTCAATTCACTTATTTATTAAATGCAAATACACCAAGAGAGTTTGAAATTTTTCCTTTGCAAATTTAGGAACAAATGTCCACATGCCACAAGATTGGAATGAGATGTTCCATATCTAGGGAAACAATTATATTGGCTCTTTTTATAGCAATGTTCTTCTCAATCGGGTATGGTTGGCAGCTCCTAAAATTTTATCCTAGAAAGTCTAGTTGGCCATAAATAAATGCATATTCTCAAAATGCTTTATTTGTCTGAGGCAAGAAGCAACATGTGCCATAGGTCTCCTTATAGAATCAGTTCGTTCCAAAGGAATGTAGAGGTAGAAAGTTTCAAATCTATAAGAAAAATAAAAAAATATGTTTAAAATATATCATATCAAGGAGCACAAACAATCCAAGAAAACAATATAGACCAAAAGAAAATTTAGCATGGCAGCTTAGAATGACATACAAAGAATTTCAAATCTAGATTAAATCCAAGAAAAAACCCATTCTCTTCTTTGATGGGACCTTGAAAGGTAATCCCAGGGCCACAAGTGTGGGGGGCATCATCCTTAATCTCAAAGGAAAACAAGGAACCACTTTCACCTAGGGGCTAGGAGACACAACTTGTGATCAAGAAAATGCTCTAGCACTGATCAAGGGCTAATGCTAATAAAGCAACAAGGATTTCGACATATTTTGGTGATTGGGGATACAATGGTGATAACTCAATATTTGATTTTATTTGCAACCCCTCTCAAGCCTTTGTTAATTCAGATTGTCATCAAAGCACAAAATTAGTTAAAACCTTCGCATGATGTGAATTCTATCATGTACTAAGGAGGTTAAACTCTTCCATTGATAAGTATGAAAATAAGGGCATAGGTTTTCCAATAGAATACTTAAGGAAAAATGGGGGAAGCAACATAATCCATCATATCCCATGAGGCATGAAGCATGCATTAACTCAACATTTGAAGGCACAAGTAGCATGGAAAAATTGCAAATGATCCCAAAGTCAAGTAATATTACTTGATGCGGCTATAACTCCCTCCCCTCATCATTCATCATAGTTGAGGTGGAAGCATTAATACTTGTGAAGATGGGATTGCTCAGTGAATGTGGTATTAACCCCAATCCAATTCATACTCTATGTGAAATGTTGGGGATTATCCCCTCTCCAGCTTGTATACATCTTTGTTAGCCATGTTAAGAAGCAAAGCATTGGATCCATTTGGTGGGATTATGAGCAAGTATTGAAGTATTGGAGATTTGAGTTGGTTGTAGTTTTGGATGCATGGAAAATGACACACTCACATGGGAATTTTGGGTATTGCATAGTGTAAATCCCTATGCGACATCCACCGAGTGCACGCGCTACTTGGGAAAACTCGGCAGTGATTTGGTCAAGAGAACACAAGGAACATGCAATCGGATGGGTGGGAGAAGTCTTTTAGGCACAAGAAAGAGCACCTTGGGAACACGATGGTGACGAGCGGATCCAAGGGGGAACGTGCCTCACTTTCCTTGTGACGGAGAATGAATACTTGGGTTTTTCTTGGGAAAGGATGGGGCGACTTGGGTGTGTTCCCAAGAAGTGCACCCGCCTACCCTTGGCAGCACATGTGCATTGGAGAGGTCGTTTGACCCCATCAACACACTCACAACAAATCAATTCGTTCGGTTCAAGGAAACACAAAAGGCAAGGGTGCACCCAAGTGAATGGAGTGCATCGTCTTGAGGAGTGTGACCAGATGATGGGGCACGTTAGTCTGAAAGGGAACGATGGTTCATGGGCGCACGAGTTCAAACATACATGATCGGGCGAAGGGGGTGTCGATCCAAATGGGTGTGTCAGTCCTCAAAGGGGCATGACACCCAAAGGGCACAAATATTTGTGATGGAGATAGTTGGGTTCATATAAGAACACAAGGCGCATGAGTTAAGAAGGCATAGTGGAAGGGAGCATGACGAGCCTGTGAAGTGAACAAGGCATGGAGAAGGAAAGTAGCCAAGGTGGAATTCAGTGAAGTCTTGACGCAGGTCTATGGAGGGTGTTACATGAGGTATATCACGATCTTGGGATAGCTTGGTGACTCTTGCGACAAATAATAGACATTTAGTTTGTGGAGGGTGCGCGTTTGGGGCGAAACACATAGTGTGCGAAGATTGTGGCGACAGGGAAGTTTGTTGGGGGCAGATCTGTGTATGAGTGTTTTGACTTGGTGAGGTGAGGTGAGTCGTGCAACTCTACCCATGTTGTAAACCGAGCCAGTAGTGCTCATATTATAACTTTTTTTCGTAACAATAAGACAAGCTCTACTACTACTACAGTGTTGACAATGGTGATAGAGCGCAGGTGGTTTTTGGTGAAGACAGTTTAGTGGGAACGTTGTAAGTATGTCACAAACTTGGTGAACAGTTCGGTGAGGCGAACCGGTTCATCACAGGGACTATTGACATCAAACTTACAACAAAGATACCATTTGACAATGTGATGGAAGATTGTACTATATGCACACCTTTTATAGATCGAGACTATAGTTTTTGGTGAAACGAAGCACTTGATCACATAACTCATCTCAGATTTCACCACAAGAATTGTTTCATATTTGATCGTAAAATTTTGGTGAATGGTTCGATGAAGTGGATTGTTCCATCGCAGAGTCAGTTTGGGCACAAACCTTGGTGAACGGTTTGGGTGGTTTGAGCATAGACTTGAGGAATGATTGAGTTCGGACTTGTGATAGAGGAAGGTGATTTCCTGTGAAAAGACTTGGAGCAGTGCGGGGAGTTTTGTAACACTCTTGGTAAGGCCAAGTGACTTGGATCATGTCGTGAAGAACTCGATCAATGGGGAGATTTTGTGGGACAAGTGGAAGGTGAAGCTTGGACAGAAGTGGAAGTACTCGCCAATATAATCTTGAGATGGACTATACAGGTGACGAGACTTGGAAGATCAAGAGAGACAGTGTAATTCAACAATTTGTAAAACTCCAATAAGGTTTGGGGAGATTGGATGAATTCGAAGCACAGATAGAGTCCATGATTGAAAAATTGAAGTCATTGTCAAGGGGGACTGAGATGTTGGTGCATGCTGCATTGGGAGCACTCAAGGAGGAGAATATTCAACATGAAGACAGCACAACGATGAAGGGCCAACCCATGCCACTCAAAAAGAAAGGTAAGATGGTTGAGTTCTAATTTTGTTCACACAATCATCTTGTAAGGGACTATCCATTGCAAGGAAGGTTGGCTCAATTGGTTGAAAAAGAGGAGGTTTAGATCACACCAAAAGTAAAAGAGCTCGAACCCTTGACAAAGACAGTTCAAGAGAAGACATCGACGGAAGAAATGACAGAAGTCATGGAAACGTTAGTGGAACGCATACAGGAATTCAAGACAAGAGGTCGAGGACTGTATTCACAAAGTGAAGAAGTTAAGGGACTCTGATTTGTGAGTGCAACAATAAGTGGTTTGAATATGGAAGCTTTGGTTGACACTGGTGCAACCCACATTTTTGTGAGTAAGCAAGCCACAAAGTCACTTCATCGTAAACCTAAGAGCAGCATAGAATCGTGTAAATTGATGAACTCAACAGTAGTTCCAGTGACAGAGATAGTTCATTCTACACCATTGAGAGTGGCGGAATGGTTTGGAAACATGGATTTTCTAGTGGCTCCATCGGAAAATCGTGTGATGATATTGGGGTAAGACTTCCTTAGACTTTCCAAAGCAGCTCCTCTCATTCACAAAAGTCACTTAGTATTCTTGGACGAGGAAAGAACACCAAGTGCACCCTTGACAACGAAGAGGAACCTCGAGAAGATGCCTAGGATATTTGTAATCAAGCTGGTAAAAGGATTCAATGAAATCATGAACGGACCTTGTGACATGAAACAACACCAAGAAGCCATCTGAACTAAAGCATCTTTGAGTAGTCTGGGTCAAGAAGAGAAACAATTGACAGTGACGAAAAATTCAATGAAGGCAACCATGGGGAAGGTTGGTCAATTAAGGAACCCGCAGAACCATGAACGTGAGTGTAGAGGACAGTTGGACTCTTCACTTACCAATACCATGGAGCAGGGGGGACATCACCAAGTGAATCATTATCAACTGTAGGCCAAAGATGTTGTGGAGGATCAGTCCATAGACTTACTCACCATAGATACTTCAAGAGTTGAGTCAAGACATTGCATGGAGGACTTACTCAACCAAACCTTGAGATAGACGTGGAAGAAGTAGGAATGGAAGATCGACATCCTGCAATGATCGTGAACTTTTGTAGGAAGGCCATGGGGATATATGACTTCCAACTTATTGCGGAATGACTTGAAGAGTTGGGATGCACACCAAAGGAAGTTAGGTCGGTCTTGTGATACTTGCGCACAGAACACAAGTCAGATATTATGTATGCCAATAGCCTTGGTGGTGGTTATTGGGTACACTCGATCTACTAAAAGAAGAAGATGGAGACGTGTTGTCTGGAGAAAGCGGTGAGATTAAGGATGCCTTGTGGGAGGCATCATGAAAAGACTCAACATGTAAGTTGGGAAATGACGGATGGGTTGTGGAGGAAACTTTCCAAACTATGACAAGGGTCAGGACCTTGTCCAAAACTGAAAGGTTCAAGAGAAGTTCAGTGAGGTTGAAGCCAACATGTTGAGGGTGCAATGGGCGACTCAAAAGACCAAGAAGAGTTGAACAGAATGACGATGAGGAAAACAAAAAAGGGATTCTTAGATGTGGAGATGCACATTCTCTAGGGACGAATGTGACAATTGGACTAATCACCCAACCAGTTTGAAACTTGAGAGGATCCAATGTACATGACACATGGACGACATAATCAAAGTATCAAAGCCACTATGGGCCAAGAGTATCCAACACTTGGGCACACCTTGAGGATATTCCTGAGGGGAGGTCCCTTTGACAACAGTTGTTGAGTGGTGACGAGATCTGGAGAAGGGGAAAATACACCATGGAGATCGATGGATGTTTCTACAGACGGCAACGACTTTGAGTGGGGGAAGATGTAAATCCATCCACGACACCCACCGATTGCATGCACTCCTTGGGAAGACTCGATGATGAGTTGGTCAAGAGAACACAAGGAACATTCGATCGGTTGGGTGGAAGAAGTATTATAGGTGTAGGCAGGAGCACCTTGGGCGCATGATGGTGACGTACAGAACCAAGGGGGGACATGCCTCACTTGCCTTGCGATGGAGGATCAAAAATTGGGTTGTGATTGGGAAAGGACAGGGAAACTTGGGTGTGCACCCAGGAAGTGGACCTTCCTTCTCTTGGCAACACTGACGCGTTGGAGAGGTCGATTGACCCCATCGGCATACCCACAACAAGTCAAGTCAGTCAGTTCAAGGAAACACATAAGGCAAGGGCACACCTAAGTGAATGAGGCACATCCACATGAGGAGCATGCCCAGGTGATGGGGCGCACTGGTCCGAAAGGGTGCAATGGTTCACGAGCGCACAAGTTCAAATGGATGTGACTGGGACAAGGGGCGCGTCGATGAAAATGAGTGCACCAGTTCGCAAAGGGGTGCGTTGATCTGAATGGGAATGCTAGTCCGCGTAGGGGCAGAACACCCAAAGAGCACGATGGTTCGGGAGGGAGATAGTTGGGTTCATATAAGAACACAAAGCACATGAGCTAAGAAGGCATAGTGGAAGGGAGAGCATGACAATCATGTGAAGCAAACAAGGAATGGAGAAGGCAAGTAGACAAGACATAATTTGATGAATTATTGATGTAGGTCTGTGGAGGGCGTGCCTTGAGGAAGACCGAGATCTTGGGCTAGCTTGGTGACTCTTGCGATGAATAAGAGATGGTTATTCTATGGAGGGCACATGTTTGGCGTGAACCACATAATGTCTGAAGATTGTTGCGACAAGGAAGTTTGTTGGGGGCGGATCTGTGTATGAGTGTTTTGACTTGGTGAGGTGAGGTGAGTCGTGTGACTCTGCCCATGTTGTAAACTGAGCTAGTAGTTCTCATATTGTAACTATGTTTCATAATAATAAGACAAGTCGGGTGTTAAGCATCGCTAGTGTCGCTCGCACTATATCTATGTGTGTGTCTCTTGTATGTTTCGCAGGTGTTGTCTCTGTTTTGCATGTTTCATGATTGTATGCTTAAATGATTAAGTGTTAAGATGGTAACAAATTGTCTAAGTATATGAGTCACATCAAGTAGGAGTGTGACTCACTCGTAGCCTAGAACGAAATATGGGTATGCTCTAGGTGAATAGGCATAATCCGGGGAAGTATCCTTAGTGTTGTCAAGCTGCCAAGTGAGAACCGTCACGATGTTCCATGCCCTTGAGGGAGGACGAGACTTAGCATCTCAGGTGGGTCTCCAAAGGGGTCGTGACACACAAGATGTGAGAATTTAGAGATGAGAAGAGGCATTCATAGGTGTGAGAAGCACATCACAAAAGATCAAGTATGTTAAGCATTTCACATGAGAAGGTAGGAAGGGTGGTGAAAGGAGTGGAAAATAAGAAAGGTTGTAGAGACAGAGGCAATGCAAAGGCATGTATTGGGAATAAATTATCAATTAGAAGCTATTCAAAATCAGCAGAGGAAAATGGGCATCAACACAGAGAATAACACTCAGAGGATTGAAGCGGTAGTAGAAAAATTGGCTATGTTGCAAACCAAGATCAAAAAGTTGGAAGTTGAGAAAGAGCTTAACAATGAAGGTAATCAATCAACAACTCACCCATCCTTTCTAGTATCTTTTGGAGAAAAAATTGTGGTGGAAAATGAAAAGGCTATTGTGCAATAACCAAGACAAGCATTTAAGCCACCCTCTGTCATTTAATCAACTAAGTCTGGTAACATTTGAGATGTCTATAGTGAACTTGATGCTCATTAACTTACGTTTTGAAAAGTTACATTTTCGTTAGGACTGTTTATTTGGCTGTATACTCATAGTATATATAGGGGAAGTTTTGGAAACTTCAATATATTTGCAAAATAAGACACTAGCTTTGATATTTTGGAATCTTATCCAACTATTTTGGAATTATATCTTTTGTAAAGGAGAGAGTTCAACAACATCAATTTTATAATATAAATTGATAACCATTTCTATTTTTATTTTATTTTTAATTGCAATTTTGTATGATAAGATTGTTCTTTTTTATACAAAAATGGATTCACTCCCTCAAATACCCCTATTGAAGCCACATTATGCAATCTTAGCATTTGATACCCCTATTGGAGCCACATTAGGCAATATTAGCATTATATTTATGATTCCATCAATCCAATTATTAAATTTCATAACAAAAAAGTCAATTTTCCCTCCTACAATTGAAAAAAAAAATACCATTTTATCACAATTTTAAACCATTGCTATCAAAAATATCATCAAAAATATTCAAAATAAATAACATCATAAAAAAATTCTATAGCTATCAAAAATATCATCAAAAATATTCAAAATAAACAACATCATAAAAAAATTCTATCAAATTATTACTCAAAAATCTAGAAATGTTTTTAAAAAAAATAATCTCTTCATTTAATAAAACAATTACGTGGTAAAGTTCAAACTAATTATTACTCAAAATTCTAAAAGTATTTTAAAAAGTAACAATAATCTCCTCACTCAAACAATTGTTGGTTTGTAAGATTCAAACCATTTATTATTCAAAAGTCTAAAAATGTTTTTTTTTATTAATTTTCTCAATTAATAAAACAATTATTTTATAAGGATCAAACCTTTTTTTAATAACAATACCTATAAAAAGCAATACTCATTTTTCAATTTCAATTATTTCAAGCTATAAAACTTCTAATTATTTATTTCTTTAAAAAATTATGTGTAAAAAAATAAAATTAAAACAAAAATTTAGCTTTTGCAATATGAAATTCACGTTGTGGGAAACTCACTCGATACTTTCTCACATAATAGATGGATGATATGAGATGCTAAACTGCATCCTCAAAAACCCAGCTAAGCTCGAACCCGTGACTCTTCTCGACCAAAGAGTATGGACACGTTTTACCAACTAAACTGATCCTTAAGGACCACAAAAAAAACAAAAGTCTAACCTGATTCCATTGCATTGGCCAAGTGGGATTAATTGTCTATAATTTCAAACCATATTTACAGCGTCCCTTCCCCACCTCTCGGCGCTTCTTGCTTCTTGGATAGATATTGGATGGCACTGTGTCAAGGCAAGGGAAGGCGTTTATTATACGATAATGGATATCAGAAGATTTCATTTGTCCACCAATACTTTGTCATCGTTTTTCAAATTTAATGTTGAAATTTAGTTTTATATTCAGCTACAAATATGCACCATAATAAACTGTAAAATCACTCAGTTCGATAATAACCTGAATTATTCCTTCGATTTGTTGAATGAATTTTGATCCCATAAAAGCCCAAGGAGGGCGCAGGCAGGTAGCCGGTAAAAATAGGCAACATAACAAGCAAGGCCGGATATACAATGCCAACTAAGGGGTGTTCTGGAGTCTATTGCCAACAAAATCATCCTAGAAGACTAGAAAGAGAATCTACAATAATACAACAACAAAAACAAATTTAGGCAGATTTAATTTCTTTAATTTGTTGACACTGAGTTATATTGATTCCCACCCTACACTAGACAAACTATTGAATAGATTAGGGAAAATGAAAATCATTTGATGTTGCTACGCCATTATCGTTCCCTAGTTGCAAGGTCTCGCCTTAACCATCGTTCTTAAACACCAAAGACCAATCGGTGTGCTTCAAGAACTTTTAAAGCCAACAAAAACACTGGCTATAGGTCCCAATGCAACATTCATAACAAGAAACTTGGAAAATAATGGTGTGACAGAAGAAAATATATTCAAAATTAGCATCTTATGGATACCGTGCAGAGCCCAACCCCTTCATGAACTTCATAAGAATTCCATTTTAAATCCCCAATCCACAGAGGCTTCCTAGTGATCTTTATGGACAACTCCAATTGGTTGAGCGTGGAATAAATCAGTATTTCCCCATTCTAGTGCTCCCTTTCAGAGATCTGCTCATAATTTATCTACTTTTGTGTCATCTTGACCTCATCTCCATCCAATCCATCAAAACCCTTAACAAGCAATGGACGTGTGAGGTTGAGGAATGAACTCCCCGGATAAAGGATTTCATGTTAAGCTTCATAATTTGGTTATGTGAATAGGGCAAACAACATCTCAAAGACTTTTATTGTAGACAAAGGTGGAAAATAGGCATTGGCAAACGTACACTAGTTAGATTGTTATTAGTCATTGTCGTAGGCATAGAGGGACTATAGCGATCGATAATTTGTTGACTACATATTAGTTTGTCTTTTGACCACAAATATTTGCACAATATCTATTGTTGGAGCTAGGGAACTAAAAACATTGAATTTTATATAATAAAAAGTACCATATATGTATTGATCTGATTGGATAACATATTAGAGGTCTTATTGTCGGCTTCGTTATTCCCATTGTTTTATGTGGTAACATATCCAAACTTTCTTATCGTATAAAGTCTTTTTGAATCATATATTTTTCCTATGTATTGCTTGAAGGTGGATTAATGCTAGAATTACTTCGAATGTTTGTCTTAGCATTTTCTGCTAGCTGGATATATCCAAAAGTTTTTATTTGTAATAATCATATTGAAATGTTTAGATATCCAATCTTTATAGTAATCGATAATTCCAAAGTTTATAACGTCCTTGCCGCATGTATTTGTGTTGGAATGTATTGACACTTTTTTTGAGGTGCTTGAATAGGCCTGGCAGCTTAAATGTTTACATGACACGAGGTTTTCGAACAGGCCTGACAGCTTAAATGTTTGCATACCGCGAGGTCCTTAGACAGCCTGACAGACTTAAATGTTTATCTAAATACGGTTCTCGGAGTACATTTTTCCTCGAAATTTTCCATACAATGTTGCAGTGATTTTGCACAATATTGTTGTCCACCGCCAGTTGAATAGGCATTGTATGTTTCATCCTTCTTCTAGCTTTGCAATGCAATTCTGTCATCGTTGAAGCTACATACATTGTTTACTAGTTCGGTGAGTGCTTCTTCTCCATTGGTTTGTTGGCTGCTGCTTGTTGTTGTTTGGTTCACAATTCAACCTGTGCTTCTGCCTTTCATCGTTCTGGAGTAAGTTCCCATGCCATAGTTTCATTTTATATTCCTTGTTTGTTGTTCAATGTTTGCAGTTTGCAAGTAAGAATGTTTGTTTATTTCTATTGGCATGCTCGTCGTATGTTTTCGGTTCCTTCTATGCTTCAGCTGCAGTTTCGTAATCGTTGGAGATACATATGTTGTTTACTGGTTCGGTGGTTGTTGCTTGTTTGTTGGTTCGTTGGTTCGTTGTTTGTGGGTTGTTGGTTCTATTTGCTTGGCTCGGGTTTACGCTTTGGGGCCCTGGGGCTGTAGTTGGGCATGTTTGTGCTTTCTCACTCATTTGGTGCTTGTTGTTTTTATTTTGTTTGATTCGGCTTTGCAGGTTTGGGGTCTTGCGCCGGTAGTTGGAGTTGG
>ML807394.1:26403-47000 GCA_009831015.1 Picea engelmannii
AGAATGTATCAAGAACACAGTTACACCCACACGTTCCAATAAAATCTAATCTTCAACAAAACATTTGCTGACAATTAGTAGAAAATGAAGTTTAATACTTAAGTTAATATGTTATAGTCATGGAAGAATGTATCAAGAACATAGTTACACCCACAGGTTGCAATAACATCTAATCTTCAACAAAGCATTTGCTGACAATTAGTAGAAAATGATGGTTTTGCAACAATGGGGCTTGTTTGAAACCAATTCGTACTTACGAAAACTGCCCTTCGCCTTTCTATTTTCCCACTCTTTTATCCCATGCAGTTTCTCTTCCTGGTTACTTAATCGGTTTTTTTTTTTTTCGAAAATGCTTTGTTGTGCGGCTTGGCGGATTCACGTGTTTTGACCGAGCGCTTCCCCTTTATCTAAATTGACCCTCTATTGTTATGTGTCCTACAAGTAGCAACCAGAGTTCCGCAATATACAAATTGACAGGAGGACTTGCGCGTTGGTTGGCTCTACATTGCACTTCTATTTTTCTGTGACCTCCAAATAGCATTCGGAGCTCCGCGATATACAAATTGACACACGGGCTCCAGGGCTGGCAGGCTCAAGATTGCCATTGTTTACATATGGAAAAGTGATAAAACGATCCATACTACATTTCTGTCACAGAAGCTATATTAAAGGGCAAAGCATTCCTCTATAGTTTTGTGTCCTACAAACACCGCTCAGAGTTCCGCACTATACAAATTGACAGTCAGACTTGCGAGCTGGCTGGCTAAAAAAATGACTTGCAGTTCCGTGATATACAAATTGACAGACGAAGCATACAACCAAGAACCAAGTAAACTCGCGGATCGTATTCCTAGTCGTTGTTTTCTATGCCCACCACCTTCGCACTTCTTTCCAAGTATATATCTTGGCAGGAAAATGGGATATTTGTTACAAATGTGAATGTATTGGCCCTTCTTTTTCGTCTTCTATACTTAGCCAAATATATGTTTCTCTTTTCCCTGAACTTTATCTTTCTAGTCACTTTTTTCTTTTTTTCGAAAATGTCTGGCTGCGCGCGTGGGCGGAGTTGTGGGTTCACGCTTGCACTCGTGCTCTTATATCGCGACACCAACTGACCGCTTCCCCATTCCATACCCAGACACTTCTCCGACCGTGGATTCTCGGTAGGCGAGCTCTAGATTGGACTTCTATTGTTCCATGGCATGCGAATAGTACTATCACTTACGCGATATACAAATTTACAATCGGACTCGGATCATACCCTCTTCCGTATTACGATCTACCTATCATGCCCTCTTTTGTGCTATACATTTTGCACTGAAAAATTTCGATAAATACAATTTAACCATCGGGTCCTCAAGTCTTTTGTGGAACTATTTTCACCCCATTGTGAAGCCCATCTGTCCGCTTTCCATAGTTCGCCATTTCTTCGAATTTCTTTCATGGATCGTTGGTTTGGCGGGTTAAAGAAATATTCAGTTCCTAATTGTTGTTTCCTGTGCCCGCACCCTTTTGCAATTAGCAATTACCAATTATATATAATATCTTATTTCTAGTCATGCAATTAGCAAGCGTTAATTTCAAACATCATGGAATGTCATTTGCTCGTCGTCGGGTTGGTTCGTTCACGAAAACCTCAATCCTCGCTTCCGAGAACGAGTCTGCCTGACCGTTTCCCTATTCCATACTTAGCCACTTCCCTGGAATTCCACAAATATACAAACCGGCCGTTGAACTGCCCCATCATGCTCTCTTCTGTTTTCCATGTTTTACAGTAAAAAGTTTCAATACATAAAATTTGACCGTGGAACACTCGTATCTCCTGAGTATCCCCGTAACCCTTTTTTGAATCTCGTCCGACCACTTTTCAGACCTTGCCATTTGTTCCTTTCTCTTCCCCGTCTTCGTCACCTTTGCACTTGTCTATAATAAAAGAAAAAAATATTTGTTTATATATATATATATATATATATATATATATATATATATTGTTTCTAAATATGCAATTACTGATATATAATTCTAACAGCTCATCATGCAGGAACCGTATAGATTGTCATTGATGGGCGAAAGGCTTGAGGAGATCTCCTATTAATGCAAATTAAACCAAGATTTGTGGGGGGTTATATTATCCCTTATGAGTGTTGATTTCAAAATCATGAAATGTCGTTGCCTTGGCACGTTCACGAAACCTCCAATCCTTAATTGCTCTTCATCGTACCCGCCACCTTCGCATTTATAAATATGCAATAAGTAATCTTTACTGCTAACAATTCATCATGCACCACCCATACAGATTGTCATTAATGAGAGAAAGGCTCGAGGAGCTTTCCCATTCATAATCATTTAACCAAGATTTAGCGGAGAGTTACGTTATCGGCTCTAAGTGTTCATTTCAACCATCGTTTGGAGCAAACCAACATTCTCATAAACCTATGGCATCATCTCGACAACAGTTTTGTGGAGATACAGTGAACATGTTCGGGCGCAAGGACCAAAACTTCCAGTGGTCCAGGGAATATTCTTATTACTCAACCTCTATCGTAGAGAACCAAGTAATTTGGACCTCTAGGATTGCTCGTGCAGGCTTTGTCCCTGAGGTTTTTTACTGTAAGGACCTGGTATCTTAGTGCGCTGATAAATTTATTTCAGGCAAAAGAATTATTCCACTGCGGGACCGCTCTTCTGTTTCTTTGTCACCTCAGGTCTTCCGCCAGATGTTAAGATTGTCGGAGCCAACATTGACGTTTAGAGGAGAAGATTGGAAATAGTTCCTAGCAAAGAATAATAATGGGTTGGACCTCTTGCCCCATTTATTAGAAGACCTAATTCTAGTTCCTGAAGATATCACAAGCTTGCAGGTTAGTTCATTTAGAAATCCATTCCGCGAAATTGCCTAGTTGTTTACAAGAATAACGGGACAGGAGTCCACAGCAACTGTTTCTCGGATGGCTCTTTATATTTTGTATTTCACAGTCAACGAACAAGCCATTTTTTATTGGGGCAAGTTAATTTCCCATGAAATTTGTTCCCAGTTGTCAAGCTTCAAAAGGTAAAAGAAATTGTATATGTCGTCCTACTTAGTTTTTGTGATAGCGCATTGCCATCAGTTTCCACAACTGTCTCTGTCCAAAAATGTCAACTGGGAATTCGACCCAGTAATGTTCTAGTACCAGGCCTTGTGGAAGCACAAGGCTTCCCATTGTTTTTATGAGGTTTTTAATGGATTTGTGCCTATTTTCAAAGTTTTTTTGTTAGGAGAAGATGCTCCCCGCATATTTGAACAGGTAACCAATTTTTTGGACAGGAAGGGGACACTTGAACATTTGGATAATTACACTGTGATAAGAATTTTTGGCTCCACGAAAAAACATGCTCTCCTTCCATGTCACATTACAGACAGAATGTTTGTTGCAGAAGTAGCACGGCAATACAACTACTGGTTGCATCTATTGCAAAAGAAGAAGAAAAAAATAGTTCATTCCTCTGCCTTGGAAAGTAGGGGAGTTCGTGTTGAAAAACGTCAACAAAATTGACGAATTCGCAGTGCATTCTAGCAACTTCAACCTGAGATATGTTGAAATCATAAGAGGGTTTGACACCAATAATATTTTTTGACAACATTTACAAACACTTTGCCTCGGCGATTGTTTTTTCAAAAAACACCTGCCCAAAAACAGAGACACCGGCGGCAACACTCCTGCTTCTGATTCGGGCGACCTAGAAACAGTGCAAAGTTGCACTAAATTGTACAACCAACAGGGAAAAGGCCCCGGTGACAACAGTGTTCAATCGGTAAATAGAACTCCAAAAAGTACGACATCTTGGAGCATCTCTCCAACGGCCCACCACAGCAACAAAGCAACTCAGATTTCTTTGAACGGAGGAGGAGATAACGACCCTCCTCACTCTAAAATTGATAGTTCTCACAAGCTTTCAGTAGACAAGAAGAGAAAAAAAAATGTGGGACATGCGAAAGAGTCGAAAATTCAGAGTGAGAACATGGAACTTGACACTGATCTGGATAGCATGCTTTGCTACCTTGATTAGCCCGGAGACGCCATCCAGCATAGCCGTCCAATGGACATATCTGATATCGAAAATTTTGACGAAGATGAATCCTTCGTGTTCCAGAGCGTTGTTTTTGACAGCCAGTCCAAAAAATTGATAATTGAGAAAAAAGATGTAAAAAATAAGAAAGGAAAATTTTGTTCAGAGGTTGACCTTGCCAACATGTGGTCATCCCAAATCTGTCAACTTCACAAGGCGAGCAGAGATGCACTTCATGATTCCATTGGAGGCATCGAGGCCGAGAATGCCAGTCTAAAGGATCGGATCAAGGAATTGGAAGAGGCTTTGATTCCTATGCCATTTCTTTTCAATCCTTTAGAAATAGCCATGTCGCCCACCCCTGTAGCCAACTTAAAAGGATCCTCCAGCCTCCTCGCATCCTGTAGAGGATATGTGGAGAATAATATCAAGAAAAGAATGGAACTGGTTATTGAGGCGTGGAAAACATCACAAACCATCACTTCCCTTGGAACCGGAGCACATAGTTTGCTCGAACATTTGCAGGCGGAGTTAAAAGATGAAGAACATTTCTATTTAAACACGGTCCTTCCTTTTGGCACCATTGTCAACAATATGACAGAAACAAAAAGAAGACAACAAGATCTTCCATCCAAAAACCGGATCGGTCAATTAAATGCATGCTGGAAAGAAAAGTGAAGAACTTGCATCTCATTGTTCAGTCATGTGAACAAGCCATATCAAAGAAAGATAAATTATTCACAAGGTTGTCAAAATAAACTTAGCCAGAAAGACCAACGACTTCCAAGACCCTGACTTAATCGCAAATTCCTTTCCCTTAACTATGAAAGAGTTCAATAAACAAGTACATATGTTTAAGGCATCGTCTCTAGAAAAATTTTACATCATCCTTGAATATGATCAAACTCACATCCACGACTGGCTAGTCGACTATTCAGTACAAAATGAGGAAATTCATCAGGCTCTGTCAATCTTTCGATCAACTTCCAGGAATTAGAAAACAATCTTTTCAACATAAAAATCTGAAATGAGATCAACCTCGCCCCAATGAGAAGCTACATTGAAGAATGGTTGGAAAGGGAATTGAAACAGGCCGCCGACGAAAGGCAACAGGCAGTTGCCTGAATTCCAGCAGTCGTCGATGACATCACTGAAATGGAAGCCACAAACAAATAGCCAAATGGCTCATATGTACCATCACTGTAAGTCTACTGATCACATCCTGCTTTGTTTATCAACCCAGTTATTCCACTTTTTTAAATAGAAATGTGTAGGCAAACACGTGTAGCTTTCAATTTCTTTTTTTTGCAGGTCTTCTTTCTACAATCTTGTTTCTTGTACATATTTCTCTAATGGTCCGCGGGAGCCCCAATCCTAGTCTACATGACAAACGCATTGAAATTTCCATTAATATGTAATAGACTTTATTTTTTATATATATTTCAAACTTTCCAGTAGTATGTAACAAACTTTTGTTTTTTGACATATTTCAAATAAAACTATTTTCTTATCTCCTTTTAATTTATGTCCTCACACATTTTTATCTTTCACCAGTCTATATGCCAAATGCATTTAAATTTCCAAATTTTTTCTTCCACTATGAACAAATTTGTATTTTGTTATATACTTTCAAAAAATAAATGGTGTTGTACATGCCAAGCATCATTTACTACACGGATAAATTTCCAATTTTTTTCTTCCATTGAACAAATTGTATTTTGTTATATACTTTCAAAAAATAAATGGTGCTCTACATGCCAAACATCATTTACCACATGGATACCACTTGTGCTTCATGTTGCTTGCCACATCTTCGTTGCAGTTTCCTATATCTCTGTGGGGTCGTGCCTTAGCGCTAACAAAATTTTATGCCCCATGTTTCGTGATATACATGTTGCACACAACATTTTCGTGATATACATTTTGCATCCTATCTCTCAGTGGGGTCGCGCCTTACCGCTAACAAAATTGTATGCCCCATGTTCCGTGATATACATGTTGCACACAACATTTCAGTGATATACATTTTGCACCGAAGACTTTCGTCATTTACAATTCGACCCCATTTTCCACAATTTACCTTGCTTTATGGGGTCGCGCCTTAGCGCTAACGAATTTTGTGATATACATGTTGCACACAACATTTCTGTGATATACGCATTTTTGTGATATACATTTTGCATCAAACACTTCCGTCATTTACAATTCGACCCCATTTTCCACAATTTACTTTGTAACCTCGTTGGCAAGGACTACGCTGCCACAGAGTCTTGTTTATAATATTGGCACAACAATTCCGCTCCCCAATAGTCAAGAAATATATGTTGTGACTTGTAATGTTGTTATGAACATTGGAAAGGTGATTGTCTTACATAGACACCTTGATGCATGCACGAAGTAGCTTCATATTACTCAAACAACGACTATTAAATACATGGTTAATATAATTTTGAGTGATTTTTTTTTGTATTTGATAACAATGGAAGTTGGTTATCCATATTTATTATAATGTATTTTTTTATTATCATTCATGACTTTTGTTTATTAAAAATTATTAAATAGTCCATGCCCCAACATATAACAAACCCTCCTCTACAATTAGTTATGACCTTGTTAAGTCTTTGCCCAATCTTCTACAATTAATTATGACCTTGTTAAGTCTTCGCCCAACCTTCGAAGATTGGAATGTCATTCACATGAAAAAAAAATTAATCAACCCTAACTCAATCAATCAAGAATTCAATCTATTGAGACAAGTCTTTCCAAGATAAAAACTTTCCCAAGGCTCCACATTAAAAAAAAAATTATAAGGCACCTTACAAATATGGATATCAACATTTTATGGTAGAATAAAGGAATGAATTACCCATCATATATTATATATGATTACATATCAATATTCTTATATACATTTTTTTGTATTTCAATGTAAATCTTTGTTCAATGCTCTCGCTCTTAAGTCTTGTTTTATTGAATAAAAACTTATATCTAAAACTATTTACTTGAATCTGAATCCTCAAAAGTGGGAGAGAAACTCGAACAACTACTCATAAAGAAGACAACATAACAAGTAATACAAATCTAATATAGAGTAATTACGTTTACATTAGAAACAAATAAAACGATTTAACTTTATTTGTATTTTTGTTTTAGCATAAGGTGGATATATTTTTTATTGGTGGAATAGTTAAAAAAAAACACTATAAAACATATTAATGTGACAAACATAATATAACACTCTGAATAGTATAATGGACTCACCTTAAATATAGGGTATACAAGTTTAATAGAAATGTATACTAACTTCGCTAATAAATTATTGAGTTTCATACCTAATTACTTTCCACCCAAATATTTAGGACATACCTTTGCAACACATGATGTAATTGCTAGTTATGTGTTATTAGAAAAACTATATAAACAAGTAATAAAAAACATGCAAAAAAAATTATCATGTCAATTTTTAATTGTTATGGCTAAGATGAAGCTAGAATTTTTTCAACATTTTCAATATAAGTGAAGACTTATTATTCTAAAGTTATAGAATTAAATATTTTGTATAACATTTACATTTAAATATTTTTTATCGATTTTAAGGGTAAATAATAAAAATGGCAAGCTAAATATTTTTGAAAAAAAAAAGTTTTTTCGACTTTGATGTTGTTGTTGATTTTTTTTATCTTTCATATAACATTTATATCTACCTCTGATGGGGTGTTAGATGGGGAGGTGGAGGTCAGGCACATGGTCAGCGAACCCAACCCATCGCCATGCACTTAAGGAAAGGGGGATAGATGCTTCCGGGTTGTCTTGTCGCAAGTTGTCTCAGCATGAAGATGCAGGCTGGCGAGGGTACAATGGCTTCCAGTTCGGCCATTTCCATGAATGATTTGCAATGCAAAAGCGAGATGAGGTATAGGATGCAAGATTGTTGGCGTTGTGATGCAATCAGGGGTATAATTCTTGGGGCACCGAAGATGGGAAGGTGCATCATCTAGTGAGGTGGTGGTTTGATCTGGAGCTATTTATGATGGATAGCACTAGGGCCTTTCTAATGCCTTAAGATAATATGGCCCATGGAGTTGTAGGTATGTTCTGGTGCACAAGAGAGACCACCATGGAAGCTTGATGTGTGTGTTGGGGTTCTCTTGGTCGAGGAAGGTCACTCGCTTGTTTGTTGAGCCTTGGCACTTCTGTTATTTCATCCTAGTTCAACTCAGTAAGCGGATGCGAGATCTGAGAGGGGGTGATTTGTAGTTGGGAGTGTGTTGTTGGTCTTGGAAACATTCATATTTTAGCGAAGGTGTCTATCTTGAGTGGGTCTATGGTCCTCATTGTTGGTGGAAATTCTACGAAGCTATGGCTAGGGGTGTTGGGAAGGGTCGAAGGGGCTCGAATAAGGGAGGACGTGGGGGTAACAACTTCGCCTCTTGCTCCTAGGCGCAGAAGGAAAGAACCAGAGCGAAGTACAAGGTCGTCATTGTTGAGTGTCATTATGACGACAAATTTTCAGTTGAGGCTAAGGTAGCGGTGGAGGAGATAGAGGTAGCAATGGTGGCTAAGAGAGAGAAGACCACCATTGACCAGATTTTGGAGGAAAAGTGGGAATGGGTTGAGGACCCCATTCATTCCAGAACAAAAGACACAAAATATTTTTGCCTCACCAAAGCCTGTTGGTTTGTTAAAACTCTGATTGTCGGAGCACTCGTTAATGTGGAATTTGAGCAGCGAGACATCTTCCATGCCCTGCGTATCTTCGAAGGAAAGTTTGAGGTTGTTTGTGGGGTGGTCTTTGGAGTGAAAATCAGAATTAGGAAAGCTCATGAGGAATCCCATAAAGGAAAAAGGGAAATGGGATCGATAAGCTCGGATGGCACAAAGGACAATCCAATTGAACTGGACACGGAAGCTCAACAAATGAAGGAGGCTCGTGAGGACTCCAAGGACGTGGATCTGATCTTGGAAGTGGATGTGGAGAATACTCCAAGAGCTAACTAATTGGTGTGATCATTATGTTGGTTTTTTCTGGTTTATAGTCTTATGGACAGTTATATTCTAGAATATCAGTTATTAGTATATAGTACTATGGGATAGAAGCATAGCTTTCAGACATTTCCAACTTTTAATAAACAAACTCGGTGGAGGTATGGTTTCCTCGGTTGGCAAGCCCCCACTAGGGAATATATGTATGCATGTATTATTATGTGATTAATAAATAGTTGGTACTTTTTTATTTAAAAAAAAAAAAAAAGCATTTCCGTCTAAATTTCTCTTATCAATTTTAAAGGAACATAATAAAAATGAAAATTTAATTTTTTTGAAAAAAAAATGTCCCACTAAAGTGTTGTTGAGTTTTTTAATCTTCCATGGTGGTAATCCAAGGGAAGACACACTTAGACTTGTAAACAATTTAATTAATTTAATTATTGGAGAAAAAAAAACAATTTAATTATTTTTCAAAAAAAAAAAAATTATCCCATTAAGGGGTTGTTGACTTTTTATCTTTCATGGTGATAATCCAAGGAACGGCACACTTGGATTTGTAAGCAATTTAATTATTTTTGAAAAAAAAAAATGTCCCACTAAGGTGTTGTTGACTTTTTTATCTTTCATGGCTGTAATCCAAGGGAGGGCACACTTGGACTTGTAAAGTTTGTGTGAGTAGAAGGGCACTAATGAAGAAGGGTAATAGTGTACCAGTTCCAGCCTTGGTATATTTATGTGAGTCTACGAGTTCGAATCATATACAAGTTTTGCAATCTATGAAGTATGACAAGGTTGAGTTGTGGTACTTTAATATCATAGCAATTGAATGTGATTGCCTTGTGAGAACAGAGTGACACTCGACACTTTTGCCACTTTTGCAGTTGATGTTTTTGTTTGATGTGTTTATTTGAATTATTAATATTTTTCAATTTGATATTTTTTTTTCAATTAGTTGTCATAGTTTTTGGTTTGATTTTTTTTTGTAAAATAACAATAAATCTTGTAGTTTGATATTTTTTTTTTAATTAGTTATTGTAGTTTTTTGTTTGGTTTTTTGTTGTAAAATAATAATGATAATAATAATAATCTAATTTAACATTACAGCATAATTAGATGTCAAATTGTTGTATAAGACTCTTTTGTTTGTAGGATAAAAGACCCTTTCTACACAATGATTTAAATACTTAATTTACGGAGGTGTACATACCCTACGCCCTATAAATTCAAACATGTGTTTCCCAAAAACAACACATTTGAACCTATATCGTTGTTTTTTATTCGCTCTTGCAATGCCTTCATGAATTTCCCTCATGTACCTCTATAATTTACACTTGCAATGCCTCCCTAATTTTCCCTGTGCAACTATAATGATCTTCATTTTCTCACTACAATGTGAATCTGAACCTATAACATTGTTTTTTATTTGCACTTGAAATGCCTTCCTGGATTTCCCTCAAGTGCAGCTATAAAGGTCTTCATTTCTTCACTGCAATATGAATCTAATATTCACTCTTGAATTTTCCTCATGTGCAACTATAATGGTTTTCAATTCTTCACTGAAATGTGAATCTAAACCTATAGCATTGTTTTTCATTTGTGCTTGCAATGCCTTCCTGAATTTCCCTCGTGTGCAATTATAATGGTCTTCATGTTTTATCCTACAATGTGAATTTGAGATGTAATTATTTGAAACGCAGGTTTGTCAACTTTTGTTTATTCCTTAAAGCAAAAATCATATCAACCATGATGTTTGTCGTGTAAATTATACTCTTGATGTGATGCAATAAACACTTGCCAAAGTGAAAGCTTGCTCAATGCCTTAGGACCTCAGCCTATAATTGGTAAGCAACATGAGAGAGATCTCAAGCCATTTCCAAAAAGCTTCTACAAGCCATTTGTGCGGGTCACGATAGTTTCTAGGTTTTGGAACATAGACATTTTGTGTGACTAGAAGGCTGCAAAGAGAAATAAATCTTTTATTATGTTTAAGTTTAAATATTTATGTTCAATTAAGAAAGAAAAGCATAATAAACAAGTGAAAATAGCAACAAAACTGCTTATACTCGTCTATTAGAAATGTTTCAATATATTAATTGTATATAGTCTAAAGAAAAAAATTATAGTGATTATGAAACACTTGAAACTTATAATATTTTAAATTTAGACATTTTATTTTATTTTTAATGTTATTTTTCATGACTTAATTTTGTTATTTATGACCAAAATTTTGAAAAGGTTGGAAGTTTTGAGAAAAATAGATTTACTATATTTTACAATAAACTGTGTTATTTTTTAGAATAATACAATATTTATTTTTTTATTTTATGATATTATTATTTTTTATTATTTAACTTTGTTATTTAAAGTAAAAAAAAATGACTTTTATGTTAGGTTGGAGGTTTTTCAAAAGAAAGATTTACTATATTTTACAATAAAAAAACCAAAGAAAACCTTGTATTATTTCTTATAATAAAAACATGAAATGGTGTAAATAATAAAAAATTAATTAAAAAATCTTTATATTATTTTAGTGTGTTTCCTTGCATTTTCTTGATTGTTTATCAGTATCCAAAATTATATGGATGAAGGCAAATCATGGATCGTTATATTTTTTTTTATTGGAATCGTTCTTTAGGAATAATCACGTTAATATTAAAAAATATTAATGGGTATAATATTAATATAATTATAAAGTTATTGTTTAGTAATAAATTTATATCACAAACGGTCTTTTTAGTTTAGAATATATATTTTGATTGATTTGTGGGAAGAAAAATCAAGAAATACAGTTAAATTTAGAGTGCACAAAAATATTTTTTTAATAAAATACTAATAATGATATTTTCCAATCAAATTTAAATAAAATGCTTTCAAATTTATTTTATTGAAATATTAATCAAATTTATACAAAATAATGAAATGATTTAAAATTTATTTTATTGAAATATCAATAAATTTATACAAAATAGCTAACAGATTATAAGAATCTATTTTTAAGGTCACGGCCAAGTCAGACACCAAACTGGTGTATGACCCTTGTTTGTGGGATAAGGACTTTCCCAGCAATTTGACTGATAAAGTCTACAAAGATATACATACTTTACTCCCATCTGTATATATAGCCAACAAATTATATAGCTATTACAAAATTTAAATGAAATGCTTTCAAATTTATTTTATTGAAATCTCAACCAAATTTATACAAAATGGCCAATAGATTATATAGCTATTACAAAAATTTGAAGGAATGAAACCATGCAAATGCAATCCGTGTTTGTTGGACACTACCCGTCCACAAATTGTGACTACGAATCAGCTCACATGGAAAATTTTCTCTCGAATAAATGACTCATCGAATAAAGAATCATTACCACTGAAGTTGATGTCTTGTGATGTGTATCTGTCAACTTATGGTTTTGTTTTCTCAAGGCAAAAATCATGTGTCATGTTGTAGTAGCAGCGCATTAATTCTACTCTACAAGAAACACTTGCAAAAGCTTAAAGGTCCTCAACCTGGAATCGATTAAGAGACAAACAAAAAAGTCTGCAAGTCATTTGCAAAGGCTCTGCGATCTTTCTATACAATCTGCAGAAGGCTCTGCGATCTTTCTATACAATCTGCAGCAGCTTCTAGATTCAGTTAATAAGAACTTCGCGTGACTAAAAGCCTGTAAGACAATAGTGTTGAGATTGTAGTAAGGAAGGTCTTCCATCATCATCACATCTTTCATCATCATTAGAGTGTCCTAGGATGATGGAGGACAATGAAACTTAGGCTAAGTTGATTAATTAAATGTTTTCCTAAGTTCAACTTAAGAAAAGAACCGTTGATGTGTGATAATTTTCAGTTGACTTTATTCAGTGTTTTTTCTAAAGTTAAAGTGAAGAAATCATTTAAGTTGTGGTATTTTAATCTTGACCATTGATCTCATCATGAGGGTGAGGGTTGATCTCAACCCTCAATCCTTTTGGAGATTAGGGTTTCACTTGCTCAATGAAGAATAAAGAGATCCGTTGGGCTAGAGGGGCACACAAGTGAGAAAGAAATCGATTGCAGATTTGCAGGTGAGAGTTTTTGCAGGACAGAGGAGAGCCTAACAGGGGAATCGAGTCACATCTTCACCAAATCGCAGAGGCTAAGCTTCATATCTAGCAGGGTCGTACAAAGTGACGCAGGGGTGACACATGAGGGTCGTACATTCACGTAGAGGCTCACTTTCTAGCCGTTGTTTCGTTCTGGTTATGTTTTGGAGGGTCTAAGAAGGTCGTACAGTTTTGTTGGAGAGGGTTTTGTTGAAGATTATTCAGTGGTTGACAGAGGTCGATTTACTTTGTAAGCATTTTCCATATTTTCCTACTCATAAATAATAAAATCTCAGATCAAATTGTCCAAAAATAAGTGTGTACATTTGATGTGATTGTTGTTTACTTTTACTTTCAGTTCCTGGTAAATTATTTCTATTGTATAATTTATTTACTCTGAAGAAAAACCATGAATAATCAGTTAAAAAATAATTTGATTGGTTTAAAGTGTACTGGGTTTCGAAATTTTCACATGGTATCGGAGCAGGACTATTAAAGAGACAGTATCACAAGTGGGTTTTCAAGATCCAACAGAAATCTGAAGTTGCAGGCACAGGTCTAAGGCAGTAGTTATCTTCCCTTGCGCCTAGGGTTTCAGCATAAAAGGAAAAGTAGAGGTAGGGTTTGAACATAACACTTTCAAAAAATGGCCATGAGTTTGGGGGTGGAAGACAGGTTACAAGGGGCTCAGAATTACCCCACCTAGAAAGAAAGGATGACAATGATATTGGAAGTCAATGATGTGTCAGAGCATGTTAGTGAAAGGGCAGTAGCTCCCACAGGTGCAGTTGAATTGGTCATCTGGAAGAAAGGTGAAGCTAAGGCCAAGAGCCTAATTCTTGATAGGATAAAGGACCATGTGGTCCCACATCTCTCAAGAAAAGTTGAGGCAAAAGACATGTGGAAAGCCCTAAGTGACCTCTACCAAAACAAAAATGAGAACAGAGTGATGCCTCTGTGCAAGCAATTGCGTGGAACCAAGATGGCCAAAGGTGAGGGTGTAATACCTTATCTTACCATGATAACACAGATTAGGGATGAACTGACAGCAGTCAGTGAAAAGACTGAAGATTTTGAGTTGGTGTGTATTGCACTAGATGGCTTTACTAAGTCATAGGACGTTTTTGTCTGTGGTGTGGTAACTCGGGAGAAGCTCCCTTATTGGCAACAGTTGTGGGATGATTTTGTGCAAAAAGAAATTAGGATTGGTCAAGCAGGACCATCATCTTCAACTCATGTAGAGGAGGAAGAAGGTTTGGCCCTTACAGGCAAAGAAAAGGGCAAGAAAAGGAAGAAAGGTGGAAAGAAAAACATTGACTTCTCAAAAGTCAAGTGCTTCCAATGTCACAAGATGGGTCACTTTGCATCACAGTGTCCAAAGAGAAAGAAGAAGAAGCCACAGATGGAAGCTTCAGCAGTAGTGGATGAGTTTGCCAAGTCATTTGAGGAGGATTTCTACTTCATAGCTTGTATGTCTAGTGCAATGGTTTCAGACATGTGGTTTGTAGATAGTGGTGCATCTTGTCATATGACAGGGCGCAAAGAGTGGTTTACTAGGCTACAGGAGGGAGGTGTAAATCTATTCATTGAGTTAGGGGATGACATGCACTACAAGGCGCAAAGATTTGGCACAATCTCATTTCAAAGGGAGTATGGGAAAACACTCTGTTTTAGTGATGTGTTATATGTTCCAAGATTGACCAAGAACTTCATCTCAATCTCTACTCTTGAGGATAAGGGATATGAGGTCACTTTCCGTAAAGGAAAGGTGTTCATCAGACCAGGTGGGTCACGTGAGAAGATGGACAAGATGATTGGGGTTCAAGAGGAGAAGGTCTACAGGTTACAGGTTCAACCAGGGAGAGCATTAGAAAGTTTCACCACATATATAGGTGAGTTGTGGCAAAAGAGGATGGCACATATTCATTTTGGTGCTTTGGGGCATTTGAGGGAGGCAGTCACTGGATTGCCTAAGATTACAGTTGAGAGACATGACCCTTGCAAGGTTTGTGCATTGGGCAAGTATGCCCAGAAACCCTTTCCATCTAGCGACCATAGGTCCAAGGGAGTATTGGATCTTATACACTCTGACATATGTGGGTCGATGAGTGTGGAGTCAGTTAGTGGCTCCATATACTTTGTCGTGTTTATTGATGACTACTCCAGAAAGACCTGGATTTACTTTCTAAAGACCAAGGATGAGGTCTTTGGGAGGTTTGAGTTTAGAGCTCTGGTAGAAAACCAGACTAGGAGGAATATTCGGGTCTTAAGATCGGATAATGGGGGAGAGTACACCTCCAAGGAGTCCAAGGATTATTACACAGCAGCAGGGATCAAGAAGGAACTCATTGTTCCTTACAATCCTCAACATAATATAGTGGCCAAGAGAAAGAACGACACTGTGGTTGGAGCAGCACAAGTTATGATTCATGATCAGGGATTGCCATTGTTCTTATGGGCAGAGGCGAGTAGTGTTGCAGTATATTTGCAGAATAGGAGTCCCCACACAATTTTGGGGAAGCGGACACATGAGGAGACATTTTCAGGTACTAGGCCATATGTGAGTCATATTTTCATCTAGGGCAGTGTATGTTACGGTCATGTCCCTTCAGAGAAGAGGACAAAGATGGACCCTACAGCGATGAAGGGGTTACTTGTTGGTTACAGTGACGCTTCCAAGGCCTACAGGATCTATGTGCCTACATGTAGGAACGTTATTGTGTGTAGAGATGTGCAGTTCAAGAAGGAACGTGCATTGAGGAGATCGAAGGATTTGCCAACAAGTGTAGAGAACCAGCAGGGACAATGTACAGGAGTCCAAGAGTAGGAGACACCGAGTCAGAAGACAAGATCACAGGAGCAGACACGGGATACAGGTGTTCAGAGGGAGACTGTTGGACAAGATCATCATGAGCGAGTTGATGAAGAGGAGGAGCAGCATGATACAGTGCCACTATGGCCCTAATCTTCTCCTGGGGTACCCTGTGCACTTATGATGTGGCCCAAGTAAAGTAGTTATGTCATATCGAACTCACACTTGGACTCTTTGGCATATAGTGACTGCACCTCCATGATGCTCAAAACCTCATCTAAGTGTGTCATATGCTCCTGCCATGTCTTGTTGTAGACCAAGATGTCGTCGAAGAAAACCAGGACTGATTTCCTCAACTGATCCATGAATATGCGGTTCATGCAAGACTTAAATGTAGTTGGTGCATTGGTTAGCTCAAATGGCATAACCAGAAACTCGAAATGTCCAAAGTGACACTAAAATGTCGTCTTCTTTATGTCCTGCTCTCGGATGTTGATCTGATGATACCCAGAGCATAGATCAATCTTTGAGAAGAAAACTGCCCCGTGCAATTCATCTATCAACTCGTCAATGCGAGGAATAGGATACTGGTTCTTGATGGTTTTCTTGTTCAAGGTTCGGTAATCAATGCACATCCTCGTGGTACCATCCTTCTTCAGAACTAAGACAACTGAAGAGGCGAATGGGTTGTTTCTCTGTCTGATGTGTCCCATTGCTAACAATTCCTTAATTGTTTTCTCTATCTCATCCTTGAACCTCCTAGGATGACGATAGGGGGGTGTGATCATAGGTTTGACCCCCTCCTCCAACTCAATGGTGTGCTCAAACCCCCTGTCATGTGGTCTCCCTAGTGGAATCGACCCAAAAACATGTTGATGTCATCCCAAGAAGTTCTTGATCTCTATATGATATTGTTGTCAACCCTTTGAATCCTTCTGCGTAGTGACTCTGTGGCATATGCTACCTCCCCATGTCTGAATATCCTCTCCATCGTCTTGGCCGAAATTGTCCTGGGTGCTCCTGTTGACATGCCTCTCAGAACAACCATCTTCTCGTCACTGTCTTTGAACCCCATCTCCAAGGTTTGGTAATTGGTGGTGATTTTGCCCAAGGTGATCATCCACTGGACTCCCAATACCACATCTGTGTCATATAGGTCAACCACATAAAATGTATCTCTCACTGTGTAGTTGTCTAACTTTATCTCCAAGTCCGAAACTCTGTCTAGACACTCCACTGTATGGCCATCTGTTACTGCAACATCAAACCCCTCAAACTCCTCTGTCTGAAGTGCCCATCTCGATACCAATGAAGCGTCAATGAAGTTGTGGGTGGCCCCACCATCTATCAGGGTGATTTCCCGTTGTCCTTGAATAGTCCCTCTGATCCGGAGGGTATCATACCTAGGAACACCAGAAAGGGTCGATATGACTCCTTCCTTTACTGGTTTTCGTCTGTTAGTATGCTCAGGAGGTTTTGGAACTACCAGTGGGTGGGCCCCTGCCGGTGTCGGTGGTCTACGGGGAGGTTGCTCCTCTGTCTATGATGACTCCTCCTCTGAGCTAGTGGATCCACTATCCTACTCCTCCTCCTCACTGTCCACATTGTTTGTTGCCACCTCAATATAATGAATCTCTCCCTTGCCCATGCACCTATGGACGGGAACCCAAGGGTCTCTGCAGTTGAAGCAAAGCTTCTTCCTCATAAGATCTTGCCTCGTCTCATCATCCAGGTTCTCCTTGCCCTTCCATTTTCTCTGGAATGGCTTCATGTCTCGGTACTTCTGTGGTACGAAGGGTTTGGAAAAGGGTTTAGTCTTTGGCACTAAGTATGCCAAACCTCGAGTGCGTAAGATGGCATCCTGCAAGGTGTGAGGCTTGTATACCTTCACCCATCCTCTCAAGGGCTCTGTGAGTCCCTCTGTGAATAACATGATCAGCCTGGGCTCTGATATATCTGTCACTGCCACTGCTACCCGCTAAAACTCCGTGATAAACACCTCTGATGTGTCAGTTTGTCTCAACTGGGCTGGATCCCTGAAGTGGATCTCGATATCCCTCCTATCAAACCTGTCCATGAGTCTCTCTGTGAACTCCCTATAGGAGATGATGTGACTGTGTCCCAACGTCACCAATCCATGATGCCACCACTCGTGTGCCTCACCCTCCAAGTGTAGGGTAACGAAATTGATGGCCTTTGTCTCGATCATCTGGTTGAACTTGTAGTATGTGTCTAGCTTTTGTACCCAAGCTCTGGCGATGCATTTGGGTGATCCGTCAAAAGAAGGTATGGTGAGTCTACCAACTTTCCGGATGAAATCAATGTTATGCCCCTGTTGTTGTTGTTGTCCTCCTCTATGTGGCTCTCTGGGGTGGTTCCTGAGTCTGAGTCTACAATACTCGACCAGGGTCATGTCTTGATGGAAGTCACGGCCCAATGCTGCATACTCTCTCTTGTACTTTGCAATGTCCTCTGCCTGAGTGGGCGGCCTCTGTGCTATCGGATGTTGTGTTGCTACTGGGGGTGCCCTCTAGAAACTGGGGAACAATGGCTTGGGAATCCTACTCGACGAGGTGTATGTGTGAGTAGGGCACTGGGGTCTATTGCATGCCCATGAGTTCCCATGTGTTGCATGTGGGGCTTGTGTGCCCGGGGTGCCCACTATGGCCAATCTATCAGCCATTTGCACCAAGGACTGAGTCATGGTCTGTTGACTGACTACCAAATTGTCGAGTACCTGCATGAAGGCTGCATCTTGGTCCATGGGGGCTTTACCACTGCCCTCTGGTCTCTCATATTTGTCTCCTAACATCCTCTCAGCCTCACGCTCTGCCCTTCTCTATGCTTCCCTTTGTGTCTCTTCCTCTTCTTCTGAGCTGGAAGGAAAAGGGGGGAAATCATATCTAGGTCTTCCCTCCTGGCGTCTGTTAGTGACATATTCGTCACCTACGTTCTCACGGCCCCATGGGTCCTCTGTTGTACTCGTCATCTTTAGTCACAGGTTGGCAGGACTAAAGCTCTGATACCATTGTAATGTTTATGACTTGGCTAATCTAGGAAACTCTGCTAATGTGTGTGTAGGATTAATTGTTTACAACATATAAATGAGCATTCAAATAATAATGGCGACAAAAGACTGCAAAGCTTATACTATGAACTCTTTGTGGAGTACAAATGTCGAATGTGGTTGAATAAAATGAATCACTCAGCTAGATCAATGACAAAAGGATCTTAGCCGGAATACAAAAGCAACTAAAACAATAATACCCGATACCCGAAGAATGTTGTGGAATGCAATGGATGAGATGAACTGTTGCAAATATGCCAGCTCGTACGGCAACTGTTGCAAGTCTGGAAAGTTCACCTTGGTGGCTATACCTCTCGGAAATGCCTTGAAACAGTCCCAAACAATGCGCCATGCTCTGCCTCGCAGTCCTAGTGACTATCCGGACCTCAACTGGTGTATCTGGTCCACGGATAGATCCCCCTAGAGGAAATGCACCCCCTTTGCTCTGGAAAACTATGCCCTAGTGATTCCACAGTCAGAATTAGTTGATGTGGCTCAAACTAATCACCCAGGTCTACTGGGAAATGGGTCAAAAGGATTTCCCCGGATCTGAACTGATGATCGTTCGGGAACCTCGAACGTGTCATCCCCAAGTGTCGCACTCCCACTGTCCGAAAAGTGTGCCCCAGATGATTCATCCGTCGAAATCTGACGAGGAACCAGGCAAAAGTTGCGCCTTGCCTTCCTCTCAACTAGGTCGGAGGGGAATCTTTGAACTCTCTCTAAAAGGGACAAGTCGATCCATTGAACCTCCTCAGAAGTTGCGCCCTCATCCTGAATAAGTGTGCCCTTACTACTAAAACATGTATAACTGTTGTTGAAGAATGATGGAAGACCTGTGTGATCTTCTCGGTGACTAGGGTGTGTCTCAACACCGAAATCAACCAACTAGTGTCTTCCTCCTGGAATCCACTGAACTATCTCTCCTAAGATGCGCCTCTCTCCTCAATGACAAGTCAAAATTTAAATAATCCTGAATTAGGTCGTTGAACCTTCTCATTTAGCTGCTCGAAAACCTAATTCGCTATTGACTTCTAATTTTAGCTCATCTGTTCTTTTTTTAGCTCAAATTGGCTTAAAAGTGCTTTTAGCCACTTTTAGCTCAATGTCACTTTCTGAATATAACACATTTGACTGGAGTGACCTTTAGTAACCCTGTTTACCCCTTTCTGGCCCTGGCTATAGTCTAACGGGGTGGTTTAGACCATTAAGCCTCCTCTTTGGAGCTCCTATTTGGAAAGGGACATTACAGCAATGGTGAAGTGACATTAATAGGTTTTACAAATGTTGATTGGGCAAGATGTGCAGAGGACAGAAAGAGTACTTCAGGTTGTTGCTTCAGCATTGGATCGGGCATTATTTCTTGGTTCAGCGGGAAGCAAAAATCAGTGGCATTGAGCTCTGTCGAGGCAGAGTACATGGCAGTCGGTTTGGCAACATGTGAGGCACTATGGTTGAGGAAGTTACTTTTGGGCTTGTTCAGGCAGGAGCTAGAAGCTACTTTGATTCACTATGACAATCAGAGTTGCATCAAACTCTCTAAGAATTCGATGTTTCATGATCGTAGCATGCACATCGATATCAGGTATCACTTCATCC
>ML807394.1:66705-84433 GCA_009831015.1 Picea engelmannii
TGGAAAACCCGGACAGAGGAATACTCCAACAGGACCTCATCATGCAAGGAAAAATCAACGTCTATCGATACTGGCAGCAGGGAACGGACCGCAACAAATGGAGAACCTGGGACAAGATTATTCCTCGGAACAATGAGATAACAACAACAACAATAAAAGAGGTGGAGGAGAAACTGGGCAAACGAAAAATAACAGTAACGGAAGGAGAAGACCAGCTGAGGTGGGGCAAAAAGGACGGAGGAGAATTCAACCTAAAAGAAGTCTGGCACTATATGGCGGACCCAGACCAAGATGACCTAGCGCAACACTGGGATAAGCTCTGGAACAGCCCCCAATGGCCAAAGATTAAGATCTTCCAGAGGCTAATATTACACAACCGCATCCTAACTTGGGATAACCTAAGGAAAAGAGGTTTCACTGGTCTGTCAAGATGTCATCTATGTCAAACTCAGGAAGAAACAACAAACCATCTCCTCGACGAATGCGCCTACACTGCAAAACTGTGGGACTGGGCAGCAAGTATCTTTCGTCAGTCAGACACCGTGGTAACATAACCGCAATAATCAAGCTCTGGAGAGAAAACTACAGCGACCAAGCAAAGGTGAACCTCTGTTGGATCCTCACCCCAGGAATGATCATATGGTCGACATGGAAGGAAAGGAACAAGCACATTTTTAGAAACCAAAGCTGGCCAGAAGGGAAGATCAAGGAAACAATAACCTCCATGATATGCGAGACGGTGATGAGCAGCAACTGCCAGGAGGATAGCCCGCAACCCACTGACCAGGATTCCAGAGTCCTAGAGGTTTTCCAACTAACCGATGGGCGCAACCTCAATCCAAACAGACAACAGCCGCAACTCCAAGGAGGTGAGCGCAACTGGAAACCGCCACCTCCAGACTCTCTCAAGTTGAATTTTGATGGGGCGACGAAAGGCAACCCAGGAAGAACAGGTCTGGGAGGAGTAATCAAGGACAGTAAAGGGAACATTATACGACTATACGCGGGGAGCCTGGGAAAATCCACCAATAACACCGCAGAATTCAGGGCCTTGGAAACAAGTCTGGAGATTCTCAGCCGGGAGGGGATGACGAACGCCATAGTGGAAGGAGACTCTGCGCTAGTCATCAACACAGTGAGAAAACTCCAAAACGGTACCCGAATAGGCGAGATCCAAAGGCACTGGCGATTGGCCTACATATTGAAAAAAATCCAGGAGAACTTGCGGATAGGGATCAATGTGGAGTTGCGCTGGGTGAGGAGGTCAGCAAATGGACTGGCGAACAAAATAGCAAACAAGGGGGTCGAGAATGAAGGTCCAGAACTGGACACAATCTAGAGCAACATCCCGCAAGGTCAATTCCAAGCAGACTGCACCCAACTTGCGGCAAAAGACTCGGATAACAGGAGTAGTACGAGAGTTTACGGCAAGAATGGAGGCGCAGTAGCCACTGTAGGACACGTAGGTCCCAGACAGAATCTGATGGCCCATCAATCAAATAAATCCCAGGCAACAAAAAAAAAGAAGTACAGAAGTTACCCATTGGAAAGCAGAAGAGATAAATCCCAGGCAACAAAGGACAATGGACCTAACTCGCAGGCGAAAAAGGACAATGGACGACAGGTCTCACCAGGGCCAAGTAGGAACACACCTCACCTAAGTACCGAGATGGGACCGAAAAAGGGATGGCGTACAATGAACAGGGCAGAGCATTGGAGCAGGGATAACGGCAGGGTCATCAAAAGCACACGCTCTGGAACAGAGTCTTCTGACTAGCAGGACCACCTTGATGAGCAGATCATGATTGCAAGGACGGGACCGCAGCCGATTTGGCTCCATAAAGGCTGGGACACCAGAACATATCACAGAACGAGGCATCGCAATTACAGGGGCCACCTTACTTATCAAAAGGAGGTGCAACGGAACAGGGAAAGAAACCAACGTAAGAACCACCACCTGCAAGTTAAGATGGTGCGCATGAAGAAAACCAGCAACAAGAGAGGCCCCCGGGGAAAGGAACCTCCACAGAGCGCCCGCCGGATGACAAGAATTGAACAGGCGGCCAGGGACGCAAGGAGCACCTTCCTCACGAAGGCAGACACCAAGGGGAAGATGATCATTAAAAGATGGGAGGGCGAAATTAACAACGCCTGCAAGGGCAAAGCCTGGTCAACACTAACCCAGGAAGCAGGGGGGATACAGGACCCCAAAACCACACAATCGAGGATAACCCTCTACCACAGGACGGTGGAGGAAGCTTGGAGAACCAAAACGCTGATAGGTAAGATGTGTGTGAAACGGGGGGAGACCAACAGGACAAAAACCAAAGAGCAGAAGAAAGAGCGCACAGGAATTCTCAACCACCTCAGCAACCAGGAGATGGGGATAAAAAGGCTGGGGGAGGACCAGAAAAGACAACAGGAGAAACTGGAGCGAATGGCAGGATAATTTCATCTCTATCTATGCTACGTCCACCATATAGATATCACTCCAGCCGACAATAATGGAACCCCAGCTTGCATCAGAAAGCTACGTCTGGTGGAACAGAAGGAGGAGGACGCGGCACAGCAGAAAGGGGACGCAGAGCACCCCATCAACCTAGACTAGCGCAGGACTCGCCCAGACCCTGTCTCTCAGAGTAGGAGCTCACCCCACTATGTTCAGACTTTTTTTATTTCTTTTGATGAAGTTGTTAGACTGGATTATGGTAGCCTGGGTTGGTTTCCCATTGTGGCGACCCATGCACTGTTTGTTTATTTTCAGATACTGCACTCCAAGGACCCCAGATCTGGTTTCCATTAAGGCAGATCCTGGGAATCCTTGAATCGGTTTTGTACTATAACCTTACAAAGCAATATAGATTCACACACTCATTTACAAAAAAAAAAAAAAACATTAGGATGTGGAAATGTTGAATGTGTATCAGAACTTTCTAGCCAACACAAAGAACCAAGAGAAAGCTCACAACCATCATGCTTTTATCCAGTAATAGTGCATAATGTTTTGCAAATTTTGCTTGATTTTAGGAGCTTTTTTCAAAATCTATGCAAGTAGTAGTTATCTAAAATCTTCTGCAAAGGATTGTTTTGCCTCCTTGGATAGTAAATTTCAAATTTTGGACAATTTCCAAAAAAAAAAATTGAACAGCTATCAAATATTTGTATTATTATATTGATCAATGCAACTACAACAACTTTCTAAAACAAAACATACATGTTCGTGTTAAAAATATATATATTCCTATGGTTGGCCCTGGACAATAGAATATTAACTTGGGATAACTGTCAGAAAAGAAATATGCAAGGCCCTGGAAGATGTATTATGTACAAAAATAATCAGGAATCTGTGGACCACTTGTTTGTCAATTGTCCTTTTACAAGAGAAGTCTGGAAAGAGATGTTGTAGAGTACCAGTGGGAAAAACAAATGGGAGCAAAGGTCTTTGATAGATTGTTTTCATTCTTAGATAGTAAACAAATCTGTTAAAGTTTACAAGACTCTTCCTTGTTTTGTGATATTGGGGGTGTGGCTATCTTTAAACAAAATGGTTTTTCAAGGCTTAGAATTATATCCTGCTCAGATTTCCCATAAAATAAGAAGTGCTCGTAATGGAAACTCGACCTCTTCTAAAGAGAAACTAACAAGAGTTTTAAAAGAGCCTAAACTTAACTATGAACGGCTTGGGGATTCTTTGATGGTGCCTGTCAGGAAGCCCCAAGTTTGTGGAGCTAGAGCTATTTTATACCTAAATC
Organism: Picea engelmannii; assembly: GCA_009831015.1. NCBI lineage: Eukaryota > Viridiplantae > Streptophyta > Pinopsida > Pinales > Pinaceae > Picea > Picea engelmannii. The sequence goes on from ML807394.1 coordinate 70,458, forward strand.
AATAGCATCACTTTAAGTTAAAATTAGCAGTGGGTCCTGTTGTCTCCTTTATACACACTTGGGTGACATGGAAGAAATCTTCAATCCACTTGGTGTGTCCTTGGGGGCAAGTTAGAGTTAAGGTGTTGTCACCTACTCCTCAACTCCTCCGTCTAGGCCAACTCCTAGTGAAGCCGAGGGGGGTAGTCCCTAAAGAAAATAATCTAAGGCTTGAACTAATCTAAGTACAAAAAATAAATCTAGGAGTTTAATGCAAAAGACAAAATGTAAAGTAAAACTACTCTAAGAGCATATATCAATCAACCACCACAATATACATAAAGAAGTACTTGCATAAAAGGATACTCAAGATACATGATGCAAGTAAATATGGAAATACTTCAAGATTAAATACAAATGCTTGAGAAATAAAAGTACTTGAAGCAAATGGCTTTGTATACTGTGAAATGAGATCAATGCCTTAAAAGTATCGTGGGCAGTTGTTGATCGCGTGTTCTATTAGATTGTCTTTTGAAGGTAAATTAATGAGATAAATTTTATGTGCAAAAAATAAAATGTCTAATCTAGATTTGGCCCTTCAGAGGATATCCCTAGAGTGGAGGTTGAGCTTGTCGAATATCAAACAGGGAGAGTATCCCTCTGATTTTGCACACTGCCCAAGAGAATGTGGGAGATCCGACAAGGAGAACCTAGATCTCAAAGTTCCCGCCAGATTTCTTACACAAACTCTCTTACATTTCCATTGAAGCAATACTTCTTAAGGATTTCCCTATTAATCTATCCGCATTGACCAGCCCAGCGTGTATGGAACTTACTCCCAAAAGATCGAGACAAGCTCGCAACTGGAAGGGTCAGGAACAACACTGGGAGCTGAGGGAAAATGTTTAATAGCAATAAAGTAAAAAGTTGAAAGGGAAAATGTTTTCTAATTACTAAGTCTTCAGTGACCAGCCTCTTGTGAGGTGTTGAGGAGACGGTTTATTTTACAACTTGAAATTGCAGAAAGTAAAGTTGCATAAAAGGAAATCTAGTCTAGCAATTAAAATATTACTTGCCAAATTGAAATCTAATCTATGTGATGGTTGTAGTGCTTTGTGATGAATTAAAGGATTAATTTTAGCTTATGCTTGTGTGAAAAATGATTCTAAGATAAAATTGCAGAAATGACACAATCACAAAAAACATCGTTCCCCCTAGGGGGGATGAAGAGTGGGAGTTTACAGCCCCACTGATTTTATTAATGAATTTACAAAGCTCTTTTTTGGAATGACTTGTGACCATTCATTAGGGGGGTCACAAGTGTTTACAAGGTTTTACAAGATCTAGAATGTAGATTTAAGTAACCAAAGAAATTTAGAATTTAAGAGAGAATAGAATTGTTTGATCCCTTGAAAAGCCTTGGGCAATGGGGTTCCTTGCTTTGGTGGAAAACTGAGGGGCTATGTTATTCACCGCAATCTTGAAGAATGAGGAAGATGCAAGCTAGCTCAACCTATMCTTCAAGTGAGATATCCTGCACAACTTAAAACTTCTTGCAAAAGGGTTAAATGCATTGGTGTCACATAATATAGGAGCATGAAAGCATGAATATTAAGCTAAATAAGCATGCAATTCAAAACCATCTAACATACATGAATCAATAGAAGTATTAAGCAAGCTAGCTTTTCTATTTCTATCCTATTGGGAGGTAGCTCCCCTTCCAAGGCCAAGATTTAACAATAAATGCAAAAAATTAACAAGAAAGCTTATACCTCATACACAAATTGAACATAGATGATCCACACAAATTTGCTTTACACCATGTAGTAGCCTCCAAATCCTTTTTATTCCAATGAGAAAGAAATATTACAATAACATCAACAAGCAAGATCACCCAAGCTCCAACTAGCTTGCACAAGAGGTGAGTGCTTGGTTAAATAGCAAATGAGGGAGAAGCCCAAGAGAGGAGGGCACACCAAGTGGAAGAGAGGGGTGCACCAAGTGGAAGAGGATGAGAGCCAAGTGGTAGCCAAAGGGCTGCCACCTCTCCTCTTGCTCCAAAACAAGACAAGTGTAAGGTAGAAGAGAGTAGGAGGGCGCCACATCTCCTAGAGAGGGTGGCCCCTCTCTAGAATGCGCCACCTCTCCAAGAGGGGCACACTTCCTTTTGCCCACATGCTTGAATCAAGCCCAAATCAACTTTAACTCATGCTCCACCTCACTCACTCAATCCCAACAAACTCTTACTTGCCTGTTATGGCCATCTTTGTCTTTAATTCACTAAAAACATGTCCAAACATGTTTCCGACAACTTTGCTAAAATTTAACAATTCTGATTTTTTATGTCTTTTTTGGCTTTTGAGAGTAAAATTGACTTTTTAGTGATTAAAATCACTAATTTCACTCTCAAAAGTGGGTAGTAAGGTAAAGTGGGTGCTCTAGGTTCACAAATGAGCACCCCCAAGGCATATGACGCTTCCTAGTATCACTTTTTTAATACAACTTCAAATTACAATTAAAAAATTCCGTTTTACAGGAAATTTTTTATTAACTGAAAAAATTAAAAATGCTAAGAGAGACTTAACACATTTCCATGAAAGGCTAGGAGGATGTTTGGCATGGTAATATACATTAGACACTAGGCTTAGATGACCATGCTAAGGCCTAACCATGAGTATATACTCCAGCTTTGGAGGAATTGAGTGAAAAAACTTAAAAATTATAAATTGCTTGGACAGCAGAATATAATTAACAAATAAAAAAAACACTCTAGAGTAACAACTCATGTCTAAGTCTTAGGAGACTAAACCTCTTACAAAATTCATCCAACACCTCTTATTACAATTTCCCACAGGGCATGGAAACATGGTAAAAAAGTTTTAAAAGAGGCCATAATGGCCGGTTGGACTTCTAAACTCTGAAATTTGAACAAGTGATTGTTCAATCTTTGGCGGCTCAACTACAAATCCATCCCAGTGCAACTTGGTGGATAACAGGCCCAAGTACAAAGAATTGAGTTGAACTCTTTGCTATGTGGCTTCTATCAAAGGTAACAACAAAAAAGGGAGTAAAAAGATTGCAAGTGTTTGGTGACTCAAAATTGATGGTGGATTGGGCCAATCCGAAATCAACTTTAACTCATGCTACACCTCACTCACTCAATCCCAACAAACTCTTACTTGCCTCTTATGGCTGCCACATAACATCTTTGTCTTTATTTCACTAAAAACATGTCCAAACATGTTTTCGACAACTTTGCTAAAATTTAGCAATTCTAATTTTTTATGTCTTTTTTGGCTTTTGAGAGTAAAATTGACTTTTTAGTGATTAAAATCACTAATTTCACTCACAAAAGTGGGTACTCAGGTAAAGTGGGTGCTCTAGGTTCAAAAATTATCACCCCCAAAGCATATGATGCTTCCTAGTACCACTTTTTTAATACAACTTCAAATTACAATTAAAAAAATTTGTTTTACAGGAAATTATTTATTAACTGAAAAAATTAAAAATCCTAAGGGGGAATTAGCACATTTCTATGAAACGCTAGGAGGATGTTTAGCATGGTAATATACATTAGACACTAGGCTTAGATGACCATGCTAAGGCCTAACCATGAGTATATACTCCAGCGTTAGAGGAATTGAGTGAAAAAACTCAGAAATTATAAATTGTTTGGACAGCAGAATATAATTAACAAGTAAAAGAAACCCTCTAGAGTAACAATTCGTGTCTAAGTCTTAGGAGGCTAAACCTTTTACAAAATTCAATATCCAACACCTCTTATTACAATTCCCCGCGGGGCATGGAAACGTGGTAAAAAAGTTTAAAAAGAGGCCATAATGGCCGGCTGGACTTCTAAACTTTGAAATTTGAACAAGTGATTGTTCAATCTTTGACGGCTCAACTGCAAGTCCATCCTAGTGCAACTTGGTGGATAACAGACCCAAGTACAAACAATCGAGTTGAACTCTTTGCTATGTGGCTTCTATCAAAGGTAACAACAAAAAAGGGAGTAAAAAGATTGCAAGTGTTTGGTGACTCAAAATTGATGGTGGATTGGGCCAATCTGAAATGTAGAATCAATAACATGCTACTTGAGCCTCTCTTATGATGCAGTTCATGTTATCCCTGGTTCTTAGGGATAACTAAGGAGATTATGTCTCGAGGCCCTTAAGTTGCAGACATGGAGTACCGAGAGACAGTTTGACCAGCAGTGTCCACACGCATAGACAGAGACCTACCTCACCACTATAGTTTCAAGTTCATCATGAGGATATCCAGCACATCAGTTGGCTTCCGGAAGACATTGGGTCTTGCTCCATGAGGTACAAGCCAGGTAGTATGGTGAGTGCCATTTCAATATTTGAGGCATTTGATTTTGTTACATTTTAAACTGATTTTGATTATGTAACGTCTGCTTGGAAATCATGCTCTTTGTCATTTTTTACCTTGGTGGTTGACATTGCGCCCTAGTAAGTTGGTCACCCTTAGGGATAGGTTTGCTACTGGGAGGTCCTCTTGACGAGTCATCGTGCCATTCCCGGGCATACTTGTCACTTTCCATACTTCAACCCCTCATCTCCTTACCTTTTGGGATTTTCGGGTGTGCTGACCCAAGAAGGGATTGTCCCTCATTTTATGGGAAGAAGGGGATGAAGGCCCAGAGGCTTGTAGCTGGCAAAAGATAAAATCCAATCATGATCCTTCTAGATGCTCGCCCAAGGATCCCGAGGACAACAAAATGTCTCTCGTAAGAAATTGATGGGACCCGTGAAAAATAATTAATACAAAATGCCAACCAAGGTAGAGCATGTGTGGGCATTGTTTTTCATGCTTAGGTAGAAGCCCCACACATGACTTCAACTTGGGGAAGCATCATGTGACCAAGGTAGAGTTAAGGTGGGCACTGTTTTTCATACTTAGGTAGAAGCCCCACCTTGGCTTCAACTTGGAAACATCTTAAAAATAAAAGGCAATAAATGGGCTTGGAAAAAGGTTGCATTGAAAACGAAGGTGCAACACACCCTCTACAAAGGCACCCATAAATGAGATACTATGGTCCCTTGTACGTTATCAACCCCATGCCCAAGACTCTTGCCCCCATCCATGTCACTTTGTCCACATGTCTTAGAGAGGGACTCACTTGGAAAACACTCCTAAACTTGAGGTACGAATCACCCAATAGGTCGCTTTGTCAACCCTCCCATACCTAAACTTGGCAAATTGCATAGGGTCTTTGAGCACTTGTTTATTTTGATGAGGTAGTTTGGATGTACATGCTCAGATAGCTCTTTTATTGATTTGATTTACTTATCATGATGCATTTGACTTGAGATCCTTGGAGGGTTTATTCATTGTCTTTGCAGAACCTAGTTGGTGGACAAATTTGCAAGAACAAGCCTAGCTTGGGCTTCCTTGGGGATTGAAGCCCACAGGTTGGATGCCATGGCCCACACACCAGATGATGTGATAGCCTTTGGAAACCTGAGGAGACACCTCGGAGGACCTAACCCAGCCCTTTGTTAGCCCAACGATTTGCTCGAGGCTAAAACGTCACTTTTGAGGAGGTTGACGTCACCCTAGGACTAGGGTTGGGGTGGTGGTTTTGGTTGACTTGACACTTGGCACGTTTTGATGGATGAGGGTTTGACTTGGAGGAGAAAGGCCTAGCGCCTGAAAGGGAAGCCCTAGAGGGACCAACGACTTTCACTTTCCACTCCAACGACTTGCAAAAGTGCCAAAACGTTGCCCTAAAGGGGTGATGTCATGCTTCTTTAGGGTTTCTTATGTGCATTTTAGGGTTAAATTTGAATTTTATAATGTAAAGGGGCAAAGTAAAGATTGTTGTCCCCTTACTTTGTGGTTTACCTTAAAATTAAGTGGACAAACACTTGTAGTCGAATTTGTATAAATAGAGATCATTTCATTTCATTTTCATATCATAACTCTCCCATCTTAGAGAGGATTCATGGCTGAAATTTGAGCCCTACTTAGGCAATTTTGTCTATCTCTCTTGCTAATATCTCTTGCTATGGTTTGCTTTGGTTATTGGATGAAGAAGTAAGGTGCTATCTTTCTTGGAGGCTATTTCTTGTTTTTATGGTGGATTTTCTTGGTTAAAAGGTTAATGATTGGACTAGGTAAGGAATCTTTCATGTTATTGCTTCTTTTCTTGGTCACAAGGTTAATTTGCTAATCTTTTGGGGAGTATAAGGGCATACAACCCCACTAAGCCCATCATATTTGTCTTGGAATAATTTGTTGCATAAAGGAACAATAGGAGGAGTAAAAGGGTTTACACCCTCCTAGGGTTTTCCTTAGCTAGTCTTGCTTGCCTTGGGGAGTAAAAGGGCTTACACCCCCAAGGAAGTAGCACAACTAGCTCTTTATTTTTTAAAGACTCCATAACCCAATAGTTAAAGGCATTAATCTCTTGCATTGGAGAAATAAAATCAATGCAATGGGATATGTAGAATTACAAGATATCGAAATTGTTTAAGTTGGAATCTTTTCTACATGTTATAAACTTTCTTGTGCCCTAAGGGCATCCTCTTTTAGCCAAGGATTTCATTGCTACAATAAATTAAATGCTACAGTCATTATGGCTGCAACAAACTTCAATTTCTTTCATCATTTACTCGCTTTTCAACTGTGGAAACTGACTTCTAAACCTAGATTATTGTTCTACTTGTTATGGTCTATCTCTCTGACGGTTTACTTGCTGATTTTTCTGGTTGGAACTTGCTGCTGTAGCAATTGTTTGCTACAGCCATAAGGCTGCCCTAACACTTTGTTGATAACTTCATTTGGCAGCCCTAATTTACCGTCAAAGTTCATGCTTAAGTATTGGAAAGTTATCTATTGTTTTAGTACTTCATTGTCCAATAATTATTTGACAATTTTGATGGTTGAATATGCAATAACTAGCTATTGTTTTTGCTGATATATATTTCCATTGACTGCTGCAAATAGGGACAGCAAGCTTAACTTGCTTGTCCATTGGATTGTTTATCTTGTATCTTGTCTTTTCTTGTGTCTCGGGCATGTACAACTATCTTCCATAGGTACTCAAACACTTGGCAACCATAAACCACCTCCGAATCTCGTTGTCAAGCCACTCTCCACTTAGTAACTTGACCTATAGGGGCATCTCTTCATAAGTATCACTTTCCATCTCATTTCCCCCCTAGGGTCACCCAAGACTCCCCCTTGTGTCAGATTCTTCCTTCACAAAAGCAAGGGAGGGTTTATCTGAGGTAACAGTGGGTAAGCTCTCCCACCATTATCCACATCCAGTGGGTTGGGTCAGGCTTTGCCCAACCTACAGTTTGCGCGATAACAATTCCTACAGGTCAAGGAGAGTTACGAAACACTTTCTTTTTCTCATATTTATAGAGAGTTTAATTTTATGGCTGATCAACTTTCAAAGGAAGCTTTGTTGTTGCGGGAAGGAACCTGACATGAACAAGAGTTCAAGGAAGGGAATCAAGTTGCTATTGTTGAAAATGTGTTGTTCTAATGCTAGTTTTTTTCAATGTTGTGTTGGAAATATGATGTAAATGAAGCAAGTGGTGTAGCATTTTTGTCCACTGGGTCTAGCTCAAGTGGTTATGGGATGGAGTGTTATCCTCCCCACCCAGGTTCTATTCTCGTTGTTACATGTTGACCTCATATTGTTGTAACAGCGTTGAGCCATGTTGTTGACCTAGCCTTGTGCCTTAAAGAATCTAGGGTTTACCCTAGAATCCTTAGAATGAGGGGAAGTGCATCGAGGTTTTCCCCGGGATATATTACCTGGAAAAAAAAAAAAAATGACTCGAAATTGATGGTGGGATTGGACCAATCTAAAATGTTGAATCGATAACCTGCTACTTGAACCTCTTATGATGCAGTGCCTACAGGTCAAGGAGAGTTATGAAACACTTTATTTTTCTCATACCTATAGAGAGATTAATTCTATGGCTAATCAACTTTCAAAGGAAGCTTTGTTGTTGCAGAAAGGAACCTTATATGAACAAGAGTTCAAAGAAGGAAACCAAGTTGTTGTTGAAAATGTGTTGTTTTAATCAAGGTTGTTGGGAGCGGGGGGGGCAATTTTCAAAAATATCCGGGAGTGGGAGCGTTTTTTATATAATACATAAAAAAAAAAAAATATATATATATATATATATATATATATATATATTGATGCATATATATTAAAAAAAACATGCAAAATGTCAAATCAATTGCAAAAAACATGAAAACATAGATATATGATCATTTAACTAATGGATTAGTGATGATCACTAAAGCATCAACCATTTAGTACACATATAACATCAATCATAAACATTTGTCATCAATAGATTGTAACAAACAATATCAACCACAAAACGAAATAGACTCTAGAGCATCATATTCATTACCAAAGAGTTGTAAGATTTGGTCAATAGTTGAAATTTCAAACTTCAAACTTCAAAGGTAAATTGTCATATAATGTTTCATAACTTCATTGTTTAAAGAATAAGCCATAATAAAGAGTCAAGACAAAGTACTAAGTTCTAGAGACTACTTCTAAACAGGAAAAAGAAAAAGAGATCTAGAATATATTAACAAGTACTAAGTACTATGCTCTAAGTTTTCCTCTTGCCACGAGAAACTTCTAGTTTCTTTTCCCGTGCTCTTTGAGTTTAAAGAAGAGGAGTAGGAGTAGGTGGAAATGTTCGTGGAATACAACCAACAGTTGAATGGCCCCCACGTGGCAATGGACGTTGTGAAGATAAAGGCAAAATTGATGCATTTGGAACGCTGCTGGTGGATAGGGGTGGCATGTGTCCTCCAGGAAGGGAAGTGGGACAGGTCTCAGTTTAGAAAATTGGGGTTTAAAACCTTCTGGAGCCATTTTGAGGCAAGGAGCGTTTTTTTTTCCCAAGGGAGTGCGCTCTTGAAAAACGCTCCCTATGGGAGCACGCTTCGGGAGCAAGGGCGAGGGGGGAGCACTCCCCCGCAACATAAGTTTTAATGCTAGTTGTTTTCAATGTTGTGTTGGAAATATGGTGTAAATGAAGCTAGTGTTCTAGCCTTTTTGTCAAATGGGTCTAGCTCTAGTGGTTGTGGGATGGAGTGTTATCCTCCCCACCTAGGTTCTATTCACGTAGTGACATGTTGAGCTCATAATGAGTACATTGTTGTAACGACTTTGAGCCTTGTTGTTGATCTGGCTTTGTGGTGTGAAGAATCTAGGGTTTATCCTAGGTACCATCAAACCTAAGACACCCTAAAACACGTAACCTTTGATCATTTATAAAATGGCCATGCAACTCAAACAACATGCATATATATATATATATATATAGATTATTAAACCCTGTAACTTTGCAAAAGGCTATGTCCCTTCCTTATATTCATAAATTATATATGGAAAATATCTAATATATTTTATTATAATCATAAGTTTTCTATCATTTATCAATTATTCTCTACTTGCTATTATGGTTACTTGACTTCTTATCATAGTCACAAGTAACAACTATAAGGTCGGATACAATTAACATATATATAATAATACATATGAAATATTTTTTTGAAAACCTCGCAAGACCCCCCCCCCCTCTTCCCCGAAATATCCAGATGGAAGGTGGATCAACTGCTAGCCACAATATTGCAAGTAACCCTGAGGGACTCAACCAAATTTGAACTTGTGACCTATGGCCTCCTCATCAATGACATGCCTTGGACAAATGGTCGAACCGGTTGAGCTAATGCTTGTATGTGTGTGTGTGTGTTAGATATATTACATGGTCATAACCAACCCTTGAGGGTAAATACCGTAGTATCTATAACCCAAATCAACAATTTGGAAAATATAAAAAAAATACAACTCAACAAGAACAGTAATGCATGTGTATAAGCTAGGGGAGACAGATGTGGGGGGGATCATCATTGATCCTGAATGAAATCAAATACTAAGCTTTGCATTGGGGATTTGAGTTGCCGCTAACAACGAGGCAAAGGACTTGGTCCCATATCAAGGTATGAATCCATCAAAAAACATAGGGATAGACAATCTCATAGTGGTAGGGAATTCTTCAATCATCATACGACTCCATGCACTATCACGGAGTGTCAAAAGACATCAGATTGGGTAGGATTATCCAAAGGGCACAAGAAATGGTGACAATTATATGATAGTATTGAATTCTACAAGGTCTTGAGAGCACATAATCCCCTAGCAGACTCCAAGGCCAATGAGGCAATGGCAATTGAAATGGGCAAAATCAGGATAGATTGGGGGGGGAGCTTCTAACAACCCATCTCCCATGACATGTGTTTGAAAGACACATTGCTAATGGACATGAATTAGAGTGACATGTGGTGCACCGTGAGGTGGGTGAAGAGATAAGCATTAATACCCCTACAAAAAATATTTGGCTCTTTTAAAGGCATCAAAATTGGCGGTGGCATTTATCTGTCACATCTTTTGTTTGTAGATAACATATTACTTTTATGTGATGGTTCAAGGAGGGATGCCCTCAAGCTCAAAGAAATATTAGATCTTGATTGCATAGCTACAAATGTTGGTTAATTGTCAGAAGTCATCGGTCTCCTTTTCGGGTATAGATGAAGAAGATATCAAATTTTTTTCTTAATTATTTCCTTATAAGCAAATACATATTCGAGATGGGTAGAAATATCTAGGGTTTTATCTCAAACCCAATGATTATGGTAAAAGAGATTGGAACTGGCTTATAGCCAAGGTATGGATAGTTATCTTGAGGGGGTTGGCTCATTTTAGTTAAATTTGTTCTTGAGGCATTTCTTGTATACTAGATGTCGTTAGCTTTTAATCCAGGGGTATTGGAAAAGATTAGGCAAATAAGTTTCAGATCCTTGTGGTCTGGAAAGAGGGAAAAAAAAGGATTGCCTTGGTTAAATGGCAGCATATTGCAATTCCAAAAGACATATGGGGGGTTGGGGATTGTAGAACATTCATCTTTTTAACAAAGCATATATGTTTGGAGTCTGAATGGAGGCCAGGGTCTTTGGTGCCAGGTTATAGTTCAAAAACATATAGCCCCTAATACGGTGGAGGATTGGATTAGGAAACCAAATAAAAAATGGAAAATTGCTTCATTTATTTGGAAGGCAATGGTATTAGCCTTCCCTTTAATTAGACAATGCCTTCTTTGGAGGATTGGGAATGGGGTGAGAGTGAGGATTGGTACAGACCCTTAGGTTGGCAGTGGCGAGGGTTACAAGTTGTCTGATAGATTGATTGAGACTCTCCACATAACTGATCTATTCTGTCAATAGGGTCTAGCTTGGGCAGTCAAGAGAAGTGTTATCCTCCCCACCCAAGATCAATTCCCACAAGTGACATGTTGAACTCTTAATGAGTATATTGTTGTATTGACTCTTGAGCCCTGAAAAAACTAGTTTTCCCTGAGTACCATCATCAGAATGAGGGGAAGTGCCCAATGGGTTTCCTCGGAATATGTATTTCCGAAGAAAAAAAATTAAAAGTTCTGTTCTATCATAATTAAGTTGCATATCCAAAGATAACAACCATATGGAGACAAGAATGGAAATCAGTTGAGTTGTTTGAGCTGGAAGGTACAGATGCAATGGACTGGGAGAGTTTTATTTCAACTCTAAGGACATGTCATGTGCAAATCAAGGAAGTTGAGGATGAACTCATATGGGGAAGAAATCCTGACAGAGGGATTTATACTCCCAAAATAGGTTATCAGACTAAGTGTGGCTGAAGAGGTGGGGGAATCAGTTTGGTGGTGGAAGCATATATGGAAGCTCAAATGCTCATTAAAAGCCCGTATATTTATGTGGTTGGCTCTTAAAAATAAGGCACTTGCGTGGGATGTTTTACAAAAGAAAGGAAAACAAGGGCCTGGTTGGTGTAGCCTCTATAAAACAAGTGCAGAATCCATAGTACATCTATTAATGTTCTGTCCTTTCACTGGTCAAGTATGAAAAGAATTGGAGGCTTGCAGGTTAAGGGACATCTGGGGGAGGAAATTCCATTGATGAAGGTCTGAGTAAGTGGTGTAATAACCCTGATGTTGAAAAGCTCAAAGCTCTTCCTCTGATCTCTGCATGGGGAGTATGGCTAGCTCGTAACACACAGATTTTAGAAAGCAGGTTTCTACCACCCACACGGTGTGCTGTTCAGAGTATGTACATTCTTAATGGTTTTAAACAGCCTACTAGGGAAAAACCTCAAAGACAAATTGTTGTGAAACAGACTGATAAAAGTGGAAAATGGACTTACTTTGATGGGACCTGTCAAGGGGACCCACCGATTTGTGGAGCAGGAGGTGTTATTTATTTAAATGATGCACATGTTTTAAAATTCAAAGCTGGAGTGGGCAGGGGCACGAATAATTTCGCAGAACTCTTGGATTTAATGTTGCTATTCATGCTGTCAGCTGAAAAAGGTGCACATAAACTTCAAATATGTGGTGATTCCTTGTTGCGGTCAACTAGATGAATGGGGTAAACAACATGGATAATTAATAATTATATATTGCGGTCTATTTGATGAAATTTAGCTTGCTTGATCTACCTGTAATTCTATTTCTTTTCATCATGTGTACAAAGAAAGGAATGTGGATGTGGATGAGCCTTCGAAAGCTGGACTGCATTTGGCTAGAGGTGTCTCGGTGTCTGGCACATTCAAGAGCAAGTGGATGGACAATCCACCAAATATTATCATGACCTTTTTATCTAATTCCAGTTTCTGGATGAGCAGTTCAACTAAATTTTTATAATATCATAAGGACAGTTTAGAGGGAGATCTAATTACTGTTGTTGATCTGGACTCTGGAGATACTTTTAGAGACTTTGTATGTTATGTTAGATATTTTATCCCGTTTGGAACCCATTTTTTAAGTACCTGGTGGAGCATGTTCTGGCCAGAATCTGCATGATCTATACTTTCCGCTCTCCACTTAGTGGGGTATTTTGAAATGTGATTAAGCTCTACAGAAAGTAAATTTGTTATATTATATAATAAAATCAAATGGTATATACTTAAGTTACAACTAGAATAATCAAATCTCGCTAACGTAATCGGTTTTGATAGGCCTTGTTCTGTAAGACAACCTGGGTTCAAAACTCGGGTGGCCTAGAGGAAACACCTAAAACTCAGCCATGCTAAAGGTTTGTGTGGCCCAGGCCGGGTGCAATCCCCAGGTGATTTTGACGGTTTGGAGACCCCTAGATCACGATTTCTTAGACCACAAACTAATCCCACAAATCATAGACAAACTAGAAAGCAAAAACGAGTTACAACTAAAATAATTGCTTAAACCAATTTCAAACTTGCATTTGTAAGATCATATAAACATAAAGAGACATGCACTCTATTGATCTGGTCTAAAATGGGTACACAGCTAAAACAACTATAGCTGAAATAGTTATAGAATTGAAAGTGAGCTAACAGAGACACAGGAAGGGTCTACCATCTCTTACTAATGGGTTTTTACTATTCTACCAACTTCCCGTCCTCCGGCAGCTTTGTCAGAATCTTTTGGGGAGTGTGATTTGGATAGTGCAGAAATGTTGTGAGCAAAATTGTAAGTGACTGAGTTGTGATTATAAAACAATTTCATAAACAGAGGGTGTGGACCTCTGAAGCTAGGATGAGAATGCGGGTGCCTAATCAGCACCACGGTTCATCCATGAGTTTTTCCAGCTCAAAAAAAAAATTAAAAAAAGGCTAACAGATCTATGAAATAATGTGAAGTACAGAAACAGCCATAGTCAGGGGTTTCATTATAATCCCTTGTTGTCGACTGGCTATGGCTAAAACCAGGCCTATCACCATTACAATCCGACGTCCTGTATCTTCTACTACTTAGCCTAAAGTACAATGTAAATGTACTCGAGCGATCTGATATTACTCTAAAGCTTATGTTTACCCCATGATACAAAATATCCTAAACACCCAGTTTCAATAACAGCAACATCTTCTATGCAATAACTACATAAAAGAAAAA